>JAHXRV010001823.1:0-19429 GCA_019904355.1 Psilocybe tampanensis | reverse complement strand
GTCTTCGAATCGCGAAGGGAGGCGCGAGAAGCCTATTCGCGGCTACAAAAATCCTCTACCGAAGAGGTCGACATGGACGAATGCATCTCGGCCAGACCCTTCCCCGTCGCCTTGTGGCCGCCAGAGGAACGCATCAACCAGACGCTCGGTCAAGGTCAGGGCCTCAAAGGCGAAATTCGTATGCGCTGGGCAAGACCCAGCGACACAAAGAAGAAAGAATCGGCTAGAGAAAGTCAATTTTACAGGAAACATGGGTCGTCCGCTGGGAAAGAACTTTTCAACGGACGCGACTTGCCTCCTCCGAAACGAAGAAGACACGAAAATCCGCGAGACGACGACGCTCGACGGGCCGAGTTGGACAACGAGCTGGATCGATTCCTCGCTGAAGGAGATTCAGACGAAGAGAAACAGGGTCGGAAGGAAGATTTAAGCGACGAGCCGGATGATGTCCCCGCCTCTCCCCCCTCGAAAATGCGCTCGGATTACATCAGTGGGGATGGCCGAACATTACTGCAGCGCACGTCCCTTCTTCGGGTACATAACATCGGAGAGGATGATTACGAAGAACGTCCTGCGCTGGCATCACGGATAACTGCACCGTTGCCTCGACGGAATAGACGGGGACACCGAAATGGCAATACTGAAGACGGACTACGCGACCGACTAGAACCTATGACCACTGAAAAACTGGAGTGGGGTCCAGACCCTGTTGAGCGCAGGAGACGTGGTGGCAGGGACGCTCACGAGGACTATGACAGTGAGATACGGATTTTTGGAGCTTCCAAAGAATTGGGTGGAGATAGCGATCGGAGACCTAGACGGAGGGGAGGCGACAGGGAACGAGAACGACCGCAGCGCGAGCGTCGTAGAGCCCCCCGAACTGGAGAGCTACCAAAAAAGACACAGCAGGAGCTTGATGACGAACTCGACGCGTTCCTGCGGTCCTCATAATGGACAACATATGGCCATTAATCTACACACAGCCTGGATTTATCTTCTAAGACCAGCTTGTTATCACACCCCCATTCATATTTATTCTTGTCTATGTTATCGAAGAGTTCGTGTATGTGTTATGCTCATGATTTCTGATCCCCTGGCATGGAGTTTTGTGCTTTTTATTGGTTTGACATAAATATAGGTAAAGTTGATCTAGACTCTAAAAAAAAGAGAATGCCTGCCAACACTCCCCATTGACAGTACCAAAACAGGAAAGGTCATACCCAAATTTGGATTTTGATCATCAATTTGCCCAGATTTATTGCGCCGCGACTGGGCAGCCCTCGTGTTTGCGGTATTCTGTGTTGCAATAAGTGTTTTCTTTGGAAGAAATCCAAAGAATATGCTTACAATATTAGGGCGAAGGGCACGCAGACACCCGAGTCGCCAGGAGAGTTTGACATATGATCAACCAACTCGGAAAGCTTAAATCCACCTTCTTCGATAAGTTGAACTTGGAATTAAACTTCAGAAGGTTTATTTTTCCCCCCAAGTAAACAAAAAAGATCAAGCCCGTTGTTTAAGCGAGAAACTTAAGCTTTGCGGTGAATTGTATAAAAAGACCAGTGATTTTTGCGTTGGACGCCCCATCCCCAGGATCCTCGACTGATTTGCCTCTCCCTGATATCAACTCAACCGATAATTACTACCACTGCTACGCTATGGCTCGCACCAAGCATACCGCCAGAAAGTCTACGGGCAAAGGCAAGTATTATAGTCGCATTTCCGATTAGCATAGTTGTTGACCAAGCTCTGGGTCCTTATCACAGGGAAGCCAGGTGGTGCAATGCGTACGAACATGAGGCAGCTAGCACTAAAGTCCACCGACGCCCACGCGAAGAAAAATGTAGGGCCAGGAGCGAATTCTCGTCGAGCTATAAAGCAAGCCGAGCAACATGGCGGCCGTGGCGCCGGGAGGGGTGACCCAAAGGTACGCCTGGTACTCGCCCTCGACCATTTTTTCTCAGTTTCCTGATTGCCAAAATTTATACAAATCAGGATCCTGCCAACCCAAAGAAACCCATCCCGATCCCCAAAAAGGCTCGCCGCTTCCGTCCAGGGACCGTCGCCCTTCGCGACATACGAAAATACCAAAAGTCCACCGAGCTCCTCATTCGCAAGCTCCCTTTCCAGCGCCTCGTTCGTGAAATTGCTCAGTACTTTAGGGTATGTGTAGGGTGTTTTCCAGTATGAAGAATATTGACATGTTTTTTTTTCTCAAGGCCGACCTTCGCTTCAAGACATCTGCAGTCATGGCTTTGCAAGAAGCAGCAGAGGCATACATCGTCGGTCTCATGGACGACGCAAACATGGCGACCATCCACGCGAAACGGGTGACCTTACAGATCAAGGACATGAATTTGGCGATGAGGTTAAGAGGAGATAGATTCCAACCGCGTTGTGTTTGAATGAGAGTTTCGATGTCTTCTTTTCGTAAACATACTTACTTTGATGGTTGTCTTCTGAAAATCGAATCAGTCCATCTGCGTAGGAGTTAGGACACGCATCTTCGCATCGGGCTGCATGGATTTATATTTACTTATGTCCTGTACAAATACATTACAGAACTACACATTCTACAAGTGCCGATGAGAGGAACTGTCAATGCCCGCAATTAGAGAGTGATAGAAGAAAAGTATGTGGTGATCAATCAATCTACCCTGAACCCCAAGACACGCAAAACATCCCTACAAATGAGCTCCAATAAAGGAAAGACAGCAAAACAAAGAGCAAAAAAAGGAACGATGGAAGGTGAGCAATAAGAAGAAGACCGGTTAAGATAAATGAGCGAGGACGAGGAAAGCAATGGAATAAAACATGTAAGAAGAAAGGCACTTGCGATCATGGAGTAGCGTGGCCAGACAATCCCACAAAAGAAGGTTGCATACCCCATGATCGCAAAACGTCGTCAGGGAGAATGGTTACTCGTATTTTCGGGTGGGTTGTCGATAGTGACAGATGTAGTGGGTTCTAGAGATCGTGTTTGCTCTGCCCCTTCGAGTTCGGAGGATAGTCCATCATCTGCAGGTGTTGAAACCGATTCAGATATGGATATAGGTATGGATGACGAGCCAGAGTCCAATTCGTGTATATGGGTGGCATCGGACACATCGTGTATAGGTGTCGAAAGGCGTACTCCTGGTACCCTGTATATTGTGTCGGTCTTAGGCGTGCTCGGTTTGGGGGTGGTGTCTATTTAAAAAAAAAAATTAATATGGTATATGTGCCCCAAACGAATTCAATCATTCGCACCATCTGCACACATATTTCAGATTGGATGACACCAATATGCAAAATAGTGCTAACCTTGGTCATCCTCCAAAGGAGACCGTTTAAAAGGCTGGAAATCAAAAGAGCTCCGACCCGAATTGTCCAGAGAATTCGATCGCGTGTTCTGTCCTGAAGACGAGAAGTTCGGAGATCCGCTCCTCGCTCGATCAGAGCTTCTGGCACGCTCCGAGAAGGCAAAGGACGACGACAAAGGGGAAGGCGGTTCCTTCGAAGATCCAGAGCCAGAGCCAGCGCCTGACGAGGAGGCCAAGGCCATCGCAGCCGCATTGTCTTCGAACGCACTCTTCCGCCGTGATCTGGATGGGCCCGACGTGGTTCGTTCCCTAGCTGGCGGGACATGGAGCTTTTCGGCCACGTTTTTAGTTTGGCTGTCCAGCTCGCTGTTCACGGTTTTTGCTACATCTGGTCGAATATCAGCCCACATCTGGAGGGCCTTGATAGACCCCCATTCTATGATTTTGTTATTCAACCACAGCAATGACACAGGCTTTGTTAGGAAGTCATTGCATCCAGCTGCGAGAGCAGCCACACGATCGGCCTGGAGGGATGAAGCAGTGAGGGCGACGATGATGACAGAGGACCGATAGGGAGAGTTCATTGCCGTTGTTCGTGTTTCAGAGGTTGTAGAAGAACCCCCGGGAGTCTGCACCTCTTCTGTTGACGTTGGAGAAATAGGTGGATAACCAGAGACTGCATTCGACTTTTCCAACCGTCTAATTTCTTTGGTGGCTTCAATGCCATCCATGACTGGCATCTGAATATCCATCTAGTAAAGATAGTTTGTCAGATAGGTCGGAAAAACAGACAAATAAACGGAAGAACAAACCAGAATGAGATGGAACCCTCCTGTTCGCCACTTTTGTACAGCTTCCTGTCCATTGCTCGCCAAGTCATACTTTATTTTCTTCCTCCTCATGAACGTCGACAAGATAGTCTGATTGATTGGATTATCTGTCTCGAAAAAAAAAGAAAAGGATCAAGATGAATAAAAAAACACAGAAAACCAGACAATGGAGGGACACGTGCCGTCAACAATGAGAACACTTATAGGTGGCACAACAGTCTCTGAACTCATCATTTTCCCTCTTGGCTTACTCCCCGATGTGGCATCTTTGTGGTCGTTTCGCCTCACGATACGTCGCACATTCTCATTTCCTACATTCGGGGTAGATATCCTGTGCACATCGTCGCCCGCACTGCGAGGGACAGGCGACAGGATACTGGCCGCCAAAGAAGGTTGGTCATGTTGGTCGTCTATCGGAACGGGACCCACAGACAACACTCTCGGGGACGATATCACAGCAGGAGAAGTACCTGCACCATGCGTAATCTCAACCTGCACAGACTGATGCGTTTCGTGCAACGATGAAAACGATACATTCTCGTTCAGATTCGAACCTGAAGGGACCCGGGTCGCACCAGAGGATCTTCGAGAAGAGGAACGTTGGCTGTCTGCAGATTGGTTTTTGAACCCGTTTCTGCTTCGCGGATGGAAGTATATCCCCGTGGTCTGACCATCGGGACTTTGAATGACGAGACCTGAAGATGGAGAGGTCCCAAGTTTCTCCGCTGCGGCTGAGAAATACTCGACGTTGTCGGGAAGGGCAAGTGGTGAAGGGGGTAAACCGGAGATGTTGTCGCTGGATCTGAAGGATCGGTCTGAATTGCTTCGTGTTGGACGATTCAAATGCTTCATAGAAGGAGAATGGGAGAGCGACGATGGTGTGTGGTCGTGACTACCACCTTGACTTCCATATTCGCCGACTCCAGAGGGGAAGAAAGAACCAGCAGGATGTTGGAACCGTGGGCTCATGGGTGAAGTAGCGATGGGGATGAATAACGGGTCGACACACGGCTTCGTGATCGCCGTATGGAGAGCGGTCAAGAATCGACGAGGTCCCGCAGGTTTGGGAATAATCATGACTTCCGGTAAGGGCGTCGAGGTTGCCCCGTACGAGACCAACATGGCTTGCATGACGTCTCTGACCATCTTGTAGTTGGAAAGACAGGTAAAGTGCATTATAACCACAGGGTTCTGTCGATTGAAGTTGTTTTGGGCGTTTGTGAGACGGGCGATCATGGGAGAGGATTTAGGCCTATGATTGGAAGCCAATGAAGGCCTCTTCCTGGTACTGCTGGCGACAGGTGGTTTGTTTTCGGACCTGAACGCCTGCAAACGCTCTTTCAGAACATCTATATCATCGTCGATAAATATGAAATCGGGATGAGCAGGTTCGAGAGCCGGGTCCGGGTCCTGAAAGCTAGGTACCATGTCTCCAGGGTACCTTGGAAGAAAGTTCTGTGACGCCAGTCGCACTTCCTCTTGAATGGAGGACACTTGGTCTGTGAGACCATCGACATGGCCATCTGGAGTGACATGGGCGACATCCATACCCCACGCAGTCAGATAACTCGTGAGATGGTGGGCAAAAGAGCCTTTCGGGCTGGCATAGAGCGTCACTCTTTTGCCCTTCAGCGTATCTCCAAACGCCGACAATTGTTCCAGAGTAGGTTCAGTGATAGGACCCTCTGTATATTCTGGCCCAAGAGCCGGATGTACCGGCTGTGGAACACGGTTCAACACAACCTCAAGCTCACAAGTCCGACCACTCGTGAACGATTCTGGAGGTGGAAGATCTGTCGACAATGTCCCATCGATTTTTTTGAGGATACGTCGCAGCAGTAATGTTGAAAAGGAGGGCTTGGGTCTGAATTCTGTGGTCACGACGTCCGGTGGGTGATCAGACCCTTGGTTTGTTTCCAGCGGCGCGTATTTATGTGATATTCTGATCCTTATTCGTACAGGCCCAGCACCGTTCATGTCATCCACCGGGGATTCTATCGTGTCAAGTGAAGGTGGATCTCTCACTCGGCTGACAAGAAGACCAAGCTCGATCGAGTCCCCTCGTCCTGTGGTACTCAAAACCTGGCGAACAATCTGAAGGAAAATACGACATACGATCAGTCAAGAGAACCAAAAAATGAAAGAAAAGACATTATACACACGTGTGATAGAGCATACGATATCCCACTTTCGTCTCCAGACACACAGACATGCTTTAAACCCACATCACCATGATAGAGGACCAGATCTACACCAGCGTTGGCGGCAGCTCCACTCAATGCATCTCCCACGCATTGTAGCATTTCACCGATATCAAATTCGTTATACGGGTTCCGACTCGTCTCACCCTCTTCCACGCTTCCAGTGTCATTGCTTGCAGACAAGGCACCCGCTGGCGGATCTTCGCAGAAAGCAGTCATGTTCGCGGATATATAATTGATGTTCTTCATCGCTGTGAAGAGAGCCGACATCGATGAGGTGGGGACTGACAAGGCGCAAGCTGAAAACTGCTCCTTTGCGGGATCGAGCACCTGAGGCGGCGAGATCTGGAGCATGGTCTGGATGACCAACTGGATGGAATCCGCCAACTCGATCGAAACCTCGCGAACTTGGTCTGATTGTGGAGAAGGTGGTGGAAGGGTGGTTGAAGGCGAAGCGTTGGGCTGTGAGGGTCGATGCGGATGTTGGAGATGGTTGAGCTGCGCTGGGAGGGGCATGGAATGGGTTCTGGAGATGCCGGATATCGGACTGGTGTCGGGGAACGACCTCAGGCGAATCGGGGACGGATTCATCGTCGTTTGAACTGCCACTTTGGGTGGCACGTTGAGTTTGAGAGGTTTGGCTCCATCCCACTGATCTTCGCCCAATGAAAAAATCTCTCCATCAGATGGACTGGAGTTGCTCCGTGGGACGACACGAGGGCTGTGAGGGTTGTCCGGGGATGAATTTCGACTGGTTTCGGACGCGGCGTACAACACACTGGACCTATTGCTGGCTGGAGGGTCAAGAGCTACTCCTTCCCCAATGAAAATGTCGCCATCTGGCGCCATGCGGACAACTGGGAGCACGGGCACATTGGACATGGTCTCCACTGCGAAACTCTACAACTTTGGCTCCAACCTGGATTATGTGATGTGGAGATAACTTTGCCACAGTCTACCGTATACCTCCACGCTGCCAAGCGCGATAGGGACAATGACTGTGGTCTGGCAAGGTTGAAAGAGAGGAGTAGGTGGAAAGCAGACCGGTGGCCACAAAGAGCCAATATTGAGAGAGAGGCCACTTGCCAGGGCAGCGACTCGGATAGATGTAGCTTTCAAGAGCTTTCAAGAATAGCCCAAAACAAGGCTCCATCTCAAACCACAACAAACACTCCTTTCAATTGAATATCATTCATTGAATTTCATTCACAAGGCCCAGAATCCATTTCTTTTGCTTTTTTCAGTTTTACATATCTCATGCCCAACATCACAGAAGAGTGTATATACACAGGAAGCGAAAGTAATAAAATGGCGGAGTAAACGAACAAAAAAAGAGTTTTGGATTGGAGTTGACGATATGTAAGTAGTAAATGTCTCATCATGACTCCTTTATTTAATACATCAATTCGACATCACCCTAAAAACAAAAGAATTAGCACCCTCAAAGGAATGTGATGAATCGGAAAGACAAACGAACCTCGGCCACAAGATCCATATCATGGTAACTAACCCTCTTACCGCCCGCTGCACGGGGGTCTTCTTTCGCGTCTGGAGGCGGCGGTGGCGGAGGACCAGTAGACACACTATTATTCCTGTTATTCCTCCGACCCATCGAAGGGTTCCCGCTAACAAGTGCAGTGTCCAAAGCCGCAGGAGTGGGTTTAGGTGGTAGCCCAGCAGCGGCTGGAATCACACTCTCAGCAGCTGCGAACCCACTAATCCTGTCACTCAATCGCCTGTTGTTATTGTTATTGATGTCTTCACGTCGAGGAGGGTAAAATCCTGGGGGATAAGGTGGGCCTTGATGTGATGGGTCCCAGAAGTATGCTGGATGAGCACCTGGCGGGAAGGGTCCAGGGAAATAGGGTGCTCCTCTTCCAAAATCACCTTGGAACGGTACAGGACCCTGGATGCCGTATGCCTGTGGTGGGGGGACCTGGCTGCTATTACCAACCGCCGTTGGCGGATGTGCAAAAGGTTGGATGTGGTGAGGATCCAGAGCAAAGTTGTTGAAGTAAGGAACCTGCAGATTTACGTCAACGGCTTTAATTCTGTAACAATGCTACCCTCCTTTCAAAGAAATACGTACTTCGTCAAGAGATTTGACCAGATCCGGATGTTTATTAGCAATGTGCTTTTCCACAAAGGCAGTAGCCTTAAAGAGCTTCTGGCACGTTTTACACCTAAATTTTCCCTCGTCTTCTTGCTTGAGGAAAGGCTCAACAGCTTTGCTCAATTCCCTACACAAATTGAAGAAAGACGTAAGCATGGTTCAGAACGGTCTGAACATTGCCAATCTTACTCCTCATAGCTCTTCCCGCCATATTCACGAGGATCGACACCATCCTTATTGATAAGAAGTGCGATCTTTGAATCCAGCCATTCAAGCCACCTTTCATCTGCGAAGTCAAGGATGTATAAACACCAACATCGCAACAAACAGAGAAAAAAGAAATAAAATACACACCATTCCGCTTCCAATCCCTGCTGTCATGCTTGGTTCTGCCATTCTCCTTTTCTTTCTCCTTTGGCTTACTCTTATCATCAGCATTATTCGCGTCAACAGACATGTCTTTTTCTTCCTCCTCTTTGACCTTCTTTTCCTTGTCCTTCTCAGCTTCTGCAGATCTAAGCTCATCAAGTAGCATCTTTGACAACGGCTTTCGGTCATGCTTCAAGCATTTGCGTTGCAGCTCTTCGACATGATCTGTAACGACAGCGCAGTAATAGCATGTGTGGAAAGCGGCGCGCAGATATGCAAGGTACATGTCGAGAGAAACTACAACCTGTAGAGTAGAAAATAAATAGATCAGAAAACGGGAAGACGATAGTGAAAAAAGAAATCAAAAATGAATACCTTTTTCTCCTCGTACGCCTTCGTATCACTTAAATCTACCAACCCTTGATCACGCATCTCCGACATGATTTTCTCTATCCTTCGCTCAACAGCCTCGCTACCAGATTCCTTAGGCTCCGGGTCCTCCTCCTCGTCCTCCTCCCGAGGCACGCTCATCGACGCGTCCTCCTCAGTTTTCGCTTCATGATTCTCCCCATTAACCGCCGCAGGAGCCTGACTCGTAGTCGTCTCGGGTTTAGTAGCACGGATCTTCGCAGCTTGCTCTTCAAGTACAGCAGCCAGCTTTTTCGCGTTTTCCAAATCCTTTTCTAACCTGTCAGGCCGGCTGGCCACTTCGGGTGCATAGCGAACTTTGTTCACGAATGGGCGAAGATTATGCGTTACGTGTAACTTGAACCCCTCAATCTATGTATCAAAGAGGATGGTCAGGGGATGTCTTCTTCGTTTGAGCTAAGGTTCGCACCTTGGTCTCAGACAGTTCAGACATGACTGCGGTCATGTCTGCATCATCTTTAAATCGCAGCCAACCAGCCCGATAATAATTGCGCTTTTGCAGCGGGTCTCCGAGAGCGAGATAGACATATCCAGGGATTTTGGAACAAGCCTGTAACGATATCAATATTGTATAAATTTCATAGACAATGATGATGGTATACCTCCTCCAATTTGACGCGACCAATATCTGGGGGTATGGTCCTAATCATCACTTGATTCCCTTCAGCGGGGACAGAAATCTCGTCACCGCGATTACTGCGTCTGTTGTCGTTGCCAGGTTTTCCATTAACATCATGGCGATTAGTATCATGGTCGGCAGCATCATCATCCGCATCCACATTGAAAGGCATATCATCGTCTGCATTCGGGATGGGCTTGGTATCCTCAGCAACAGCAGCATCGCCATTCGACGCCTCCTTAACTGGTGATGACGGTTCAGCTTCAGACTCACGCAAATCCGGGTCAAATTTTCCGGATTCGAGATCATGAAGGAACGTATTTATGCGACCTTTCCATCCTTCCTTTCTCACGCGCATGCGCAGAGCCTCGAATTCTGGTGCTGGGTCATATTTTTCGGCAAACCAAGGTGATTTCCTATGATGGTTAAACATCGTTTGAAGCTACAATACGTGATAAGATTCAGCCGTAAATTCTTAACCATTTCATGAATGAAACACAAGAACAATAGTAGGAAAGACGACAGTGACACGAAAATAGCATACACATGGCATGAGGTGCAGCGAAAGAGAAAGGGGAGGCTAACCTGAGTTGCGGCGAAATCCTTCTTATATTTTTCCCAGCGACTTTTGATGCCATTGCGTGGCTTGGAACCATCACCGGCCTCTTGCTCAGCAGCTTTGTCGGCGTTGTCTTCTTCCGTCGCCTGAGCTGGGTAGAAGTAACGGAACCAGTCTGCAAATTGCTTCAATGATGCGGGGTAGTCAAAAGTATGTGGGTCGGGGGGCGCTCGTCTTGAGGGAGGGTATTGTGGGTGCCTGCGTGGGGAGGTGTAACCGTGACGCGAATGACCATCTACAAAACGGTATGAGACAGGGGAAAAAATGAAAGAACATAGAGTTAGAGCGGACCGTAGTCGTCGTTATACCGTGGCCGGGGGTCATAACGTTCTCTGTCGTACGGAGACATGGATCGTCTGCGTTTCCTGCCAGCTAAACAAGAGCCAGAGTCAGAAAACACGACAAAAGGAGGTTTGGCGTGGAAGGAAAGATGAATCACCTTCGTCGACGGGCATTGGACTGCGACTTCGCCCGCGTCGGCCATAGTCGTAGGGAGGTCGCTCTCTGTCATGCCATCGGTCCCTGTCATAGCCATCCCAGTCAGGCCTATAATTTTCTGAGTAACCGTCAGAGTAGGGTGGTCTCCCCGAGGAGTAACCGCCACGAGATGGAGAGCGAGAACGAGAACGACGTGGGGGAGGAGGGTATGACGAAGACCACGAAGACATCTTTGAGAGAGGAAAGAAACTGAGAGAAAGCGAACATTACGACGGCTGATCAGAGCCTGCGAGAGGGAGGTCGAGCATGATGAAGCACAGACCTCTTGGGATCACGAAACTGCGCTGAAAGTTGGCTACTGCGACGAGCTCAACGTTTCGTCCGACACGCTCAACAGTGTTTCGCGATGAGCTACATAATTACAACGCCAACCTTCCTCAGCCATCTTTAAAGCGGAGTCTCAATTCAGGCCCGTGCACGACTAATTAAAGATCAAATCAAAAGATACTGCTCAGTACACTATCTATCGCGACTGCCTTTTGCTTTTTACTACGCCGCTCTTCTTCTCCCTCTTCGCGTACTCGTTTGTTCGTTGTGTTGTTAGCCTTCAGTTCGAATTCCTCCCCCTTTTCCTTTTTCTTCGCCACCCGTTTCTCCAATACATGCGCCAACTCCACGTTCTTCAGATACTGTTGCTGCTCGGTCTTCGACTGCGCAAGTTCCACGCGCAATTTAGCAGTATGCACTGCGGCTTCGTGTGCTGTAGATAGAATAGCATGAACAAAAAAAAAAGAGCGTCGAGCAAGTTACGTCATTCCAAACACTCACCAACTTGTTCTGTCAACATGTACCATTTGAATCTCGGCAAATATTTCATCGTCCAAATATCGTCTCGCCATCGCGTCCCTTTCTTTCCACCAATAGGCTGTGCATTCAGCATCTCTGCAACACTGCGGGCGACCTTTTTGTCCTTGAACTCAACCCACCCTTCCGTGTAATGCGCTTTTTTCGTCGAAGTAAACTTTCGTCTCAGATACGCTCGTTTGGCATCTAAATTTATCTCCGTTAAAACGATAGAGAGAGAGAAAAAGCAACACTGAACTTGCCTTCTTGCTGAAGATATACACGTCCAACAGCTCCGTGGGCACTCATAAGATGACGCACTTTGGCAGGCCGCATGCCGGGAGGTATCCTCGAGATATAAATGACACCTGCACGGTCTTGAGCAGCCTTGAAAGCAGCCAACGCCTCCGGCGTCAGTGGTTTAAGAGTGGTCTCTCCAGAGAAGCCTTCTGGGTCCATGCCGTCCACAAATCCATCGTCGTTTTCACCGCCCTCGTCTGACTCCTCTCCTTCGTCTTCGTCTTCTCCTTCTTCCTCCTTTTCGCCGTCATTTGCTGAATGCTGTGATTCGGTATCTGGATGATCAATTGGGACGCGAGAAGGTCCCGCTTCAACAGAGTCTGCCACAGAATCCGACTTGACAGTGGCCTTCTTCTTGCTTAATTTTCGGTTTGCCATGGAAGTAAAAAGATTGCAATTAATAGAAAAGAACACCGAGGTCTGCTCTGGAGGACTTGGTGGGGATTTTATTTTGAGAGGCTGTTGGACAACACTTACAAATAAATTCGGTGATCTCGGACTTCTCCACCACCTCGATGCTCGACGCACTTAAAAGATACACACAATATAAAGAAAGAATAATTAACATCTCCAACTTAGACAAATGTCTAAGGAAAGAAATACATAGCGATTCTTGTACCGATTAAATAGTACGTCCAACACTGATTCAACAGGGTTAAAGTAAAGGAAAAATAGTTGGGAAATCGGAAGGAAAGCCAGACGAACTCCAAACATTATGAATCTTGGCCTGTCGCAATGTTCCATATATGCTTCATAAGGTCTGCCGCTGGGTCTTTGACATGATCGTATTTGGCGAACGATACCGTATAAAGCGTATTCGCGTACGTCCTCAAATAGGGCGAATACTAGGATTGCAAACAAAGAATCAGCAACCAACCAAGCAAAAAAGGGTTGAAGACAGCAGGACACTTACCGCTCGACAGAACTGCCGATACCATCCCCACGTCTCCCAGGCATTCCACTCGTCCTTTCCCCAATTCGCCCTGTTATTCCATGCTTCTTCGGTGATAACCGTACGAGCATGAGGGTTGGCGTTCGAATCGGTCGCCAAGGGTGCAAGACAAGAAACAAAGCCTTCTAGGGTTCGAGAAAGGGCGCCTCTTTGTTCTTTCGTGAGACTCGAGAAAGCCTTCAACGCAGTGGTCAGCGCAGGACTCTCAACGTGAGCCGTCTCCTCGGTTTCCTGAGGTTTTTCTGTCTCTTCTGGAGAAAAAAAAAAGGAAAACATATGTGAGGTTATCTCAAAAACATAGAGGGAGAAAACAAAAACGTACCTTTGTTCTCATGGTCAACCTCCATCGTCTCATCCGCGCGAGCCTTGACCCGTCCTCGCGCATCATCGTCTTCCTTCCTCAAAACATTCACTTTCCTTTTCGCAATCGTCACTCGTCCATTTGCCTTATCCAGAGCCCCTCTCAGCAAATCCCACTCAAACGCACTCAGGTTCATCGGGCCCGATAATTCAGCGAGCTGCCCAACAACAACCCCATTCAAGAACGTCCATCCAACCACATCCGTCGGGTCCACAATCTGATACTGCATCAGCTTGTCAAAAACGATAGCCACCATCTGTCTGTTGTGCTTCCAGAACGACGCGACCGACGTCAGGATGTCCGCCTTGGCTTCCGGGTTTCCGAGCCCACCCACAGCCACGCCGGTGCTCGACGTCCCCCCACCGGCGAGGTTTCGCAAAAGGGCGAGGTACCTTTCGATGGCATTGAGGAAATGCGAAAATGATCGCGAACCGACATGTAACAGGGATTGGACGACGATGTTCCGAATAAGCGTGTCGACGCTGCCCACCTGCCCGTCTTCAGAGGATTCGAGCGCGCTTTTCAGAGAATCAAGGTGAGCGATGACATCCTCAGGTTTTGCTCGACCGCGGAAGAGGTTGAGAACTTCCACAGCGGCATCATGATGCGGGTTCGCTGTTGACTCATTAGTCTCACATGTTTTTGTATTGGCTCGTTGACTCACTTGGGTCATCATATTCGTAGGCAGGTCCCGGAGCTTGTTCTGGAATTGTATAGGCATCTGGACCTTGCATAGATTCTGGCAAGGTCTTCAAAATTCGATCATGGTATGCGAGACGAATTTCGAATTCAATAGCCCTGCGCATGAAAGCACGGCGAGGATGCTGAACAGGAAGCGCAAGATCAGGAACCCTGGAATATCTCCCGTCAAAAACCTTGTTCCTTGAATGAGATTGACCACTGCTCACCACTCCTTCCATACCCATGAGAAACCGAAATTACTCATATGGACTGCGAACCACTCCGCGAATCTCCTGGCAGCTTCGACGTCCAGGCCATCCGAGAGCGAATTATATAGTTTGCGAATCGACTTGCCAACAGCGGGGCCAACGGTGGATGGTGATAGCTTACACAACTCTGTGATGAGAGCAATATAGTAAATAGATTTTTTTGACGACTCGGGAAGAACCAGATACGCTCCCAGAACAGTCTGCCGTGATGGTAAATCAGAAAGACTGAATAGCGACAGAAGCAAAACCATACCTCGATGACAGTACTTTCGAGTTGCCAATCCTTTCCTGGCACGGGCTCTGTTTCAACAGGTGCTCCGGGTTTAGGTTTGAATGTTCCAGGCAGATTCCACTTGGGATATTCAAGGAGGAGCCTTGCGCATTCTTTGCGGTTCACTTCAAAGATATCAACAATATCCAGCAAAGCTGTACGAACAATATACCCGGATGGGCTATTGGGATCTGGAGATATCTACTCACACATGGAGAATAAGCAAGGATTTATCCAGTCAAATAGCAAAAAGACATACATCATCAGCGAAGAGGCGAACAAAGAATTCTGGCCATTCTTCTTTTTTCATTTGTGATTCTTCTGAGGAACCGGTGGACATAGAGTCGAGTTCGATCACTTCCGGAGGCACCAAAACCGCTGGTAAGACATAAGGAATTGATACAGCGGTGTCAATGTCAGGATTGATTTTATATGGTTGGGGGACGCAGTTTGCTGTATCTTCGAAATTTGACTTGTTCAAGGTGACCAAAGAGTTGATGAGAATGTCCAATAACTAAGGGTAGTTAAAGCAAAAGGTTGCACAGCGCCAGTCCAATGACACATACCTCAACAGCGGTGTCGCTGGGTACTGCATGACTAGATATCTTGGTTGAAGGAGAAACGAGCCATTTTTGTTGGGTAGTTGTTTCAGCGTAGGTTTGGATAGCAGTAATAATCTCGTCGACAATCGCCGGTGAATCCGATTTCAAAGTAGCCCCAGCCTTTAAAGATTCTGAGTTCTGTTGTTGCGGACAAAAGTGGTGGAACGTACAATCAAAAGACCCTCTCCGGCACATAGAGCTGCTCGTTTTGCTCGCCCATGAGACACACCAAACTCATCCAACACAGTTGTAAACGACTGCAACAAAGAAAACATGGAATCCGTGGAAACCAGCTTCGCTACTGTCAAATGGGCGAAAAAGTGGATCTAGATGTCGAAGTCAGTACAGCCAACTCTCCTTTTTATGAGGGAACTCACACAAAGACGCGTCTCTCGCCACGCGACTTGGTCGAGATACGACTGGAAACCTTTCCAGAAATCCTCCAGTACGAGTCGGCCAAGTGGTGATTCACCTGGTATGGAAAGCTCAGTTGGGTTATGGAGAAGCCGTAGAAGGGCGGCGTAGAAAGGGATTTTGTATGGCTGTTCTGTGACTCTGTAAACCAGTCAGTATTCTAGCCATTGGACGGAATGGGAGTGACGTACCCTATGCGGAATGCCTCTGAGAGGACAGGGATGTTGCGAGGCACATGGTCGCGGATTTGTTGTTCTAATCTTGGAAGTTCTTCAATGGGATCCTAAGCAACAGAAGTAGGCCTCGTGTGAGCTCTTGGGGCAATGCGAAAAAATATGCTTCGTACTCACCACTTCTCCCAGTTTAATTATGGCCGTCTTAAGCCTGTCATCTGGTGTCTCATAGTCGCGACGGCGGTCCTCATAGTCATCTGTGTGTCCAAATTCAACCTCGTTCATAAGACTCTCTTATTCCAACCAAAGCAGGGTCTATCCTCACCTCTTTCACGGTGGTGGTACCGTCGGCGGTACCCTCCTCCTCCACGACCGTGACGCTCATAACTCATGATTCAGACAGTCCCTGGTTGGTTTGGATCGATAAGAGTCTTAGAAATAAAGTTCCTTCGATGGTTATTATTGAACTTGTTGCTTTTGACAGTGACGGTACTGTGGTGTGCAGGTCAATTTCTTGACGGTCAACTTCAACTTGGCGAAGTTCATCCATGAGTGACAAGAGCTCGTCACGTGACATATTATTACGTACCGCACGTAACGGGGTCACACCGAGCCAAGTTAAAATTTGACTCTGAGTTGCACCTACACCTTCAACGCTTCAGCAAAACCAAAGAGTACATGAAACGAAAGGCTCGTATGCTCTTTTAGGGCATGAGGACTCGGATTTTCGGATCAATTTGAAGACATACATACCGAAATAATCATGTTCAAATCATGTAACATGTTGATGCACCATTTTGACGGTTTGACCTTGAAGAACGGTGGAGGAATGTAAGTAGTTTAACTTTTAATATCAAACATATAATTTTAATGACACTCCATGACCAAGTATTTTATAAGATTGAACGCCCTGAGTAGGCCTAAGAATCCATTAAAACTCCACCTCTGGATCTTTATACCCAGATTGGTAAGGAGCTTTCCAAATCGAGCTCGTAGCTAAATCCACCCCTGTTTCCTGCTGAATCTTGTTCATCCCTCGTTGGGCATATCATTATTGTGAAACATAAGAAGTATCCCTTTTGAAAGGCAGTTCAACCTTTTTACGTGCTTCTACCCCGAAGTTGAGCAATCAGCCTCTTAAGTCCACGAGAGTGAAGTTCCCGGAAGTTCCGCGATGTCGGGGATTTGAATAATAAACTTCTGAGAGAACTTCATCACAGAGTACAGTGTTTTTTGAGGTGCAGCGGTTCAAAAATAATTTTTTGCATACACACTGTCCATTAATGATTGTTATCATCAGGTTGACTGTTGTTGATCTATCAGTCATCCTAAATTTACCTCTAGAACGCTGTATTTGAGCGGGGTATGAATTGACTCACAGCCAACCATCGACTCTCTCTATGATCTTGATGAGCTCGGAATGGTTTCCTTATGATTTGAAATGTTTTCTATGAAACATGTCAAAGGTTATAGTAGGCATCTATCGAAAGATAACATCCAATTCTGTGGAATGACTCCAGGCTCGGCGCTTAAACACATGACAGATGCGGCGGACTGTATTTGAACCTTCATCAGAAACTTTATATACTCATTTCAAGCTAAGTAAACAGCGTCAGCTGTCTTTGGAGCATGGGATACTACAGTCCCTGGCAGAACTTCAGCCTTGACTCGTGGTCTTCGTTATAACTCAACGAGGATCTTCAGTTGGTATTTCGACAAGATTTTCAGGTACATCTGCAGGCCATGAAATCTATGATTGAATATCAGTCAGCATTGCGACAATCATTGACGGGCAGACAGCCGGCGTCAGATGCTAGAGTTGAATCATAGAACCTACAATACCAGCACTCCTGTGTCTATTTATTCGATCACAATTTTCGGCTTTTTACTGAGTAACCAAAGCATCTCTAATTTTACTTTACTAATATATGGCAGAACCAAAGTGTATAAGTGTCCAACAAATCCTCAGGAACTTCTCAACAAGAACTTCACCATGTCAGGATCGTTCCGTTTCCCTGTCGCGGTTGTCCAAGCATACGCCGGCTCACTGGTTGAGATGTCGTTCATCCAGTCCTTACTCACAGGTCAGTCATTTGTGTATACATACTGTCCACTTATGTCGCTGTTAACTTTAATAGGCTTCTATATGTTGCTCTTCTTCCAAACCGTCGGTAAGAGTCAGCCCACATTCACATACCTTGATATTATCCTGACTTTGGGTGTCATTAGTTCCACTCGCCAAGCAGAGAAAATGGACCATCATAGTGGCTCTCACTGGCCTTTGTATTTCCATCGTTCTTAACTTGGCTGCCGTATGGAGGATTGTGTATCAGGTCCTTGTCATCAACAACGCAACCCGAGAGACTATAGGAGTGGCTGAACTATCAGGGTCGCATACTGCCAGCCAGAGGATGGCATATGGAACGTTGGCGCTATCCGTCTTGATGGCAGATAGTTTCTTGGTGAGAAACAGCGCTTTCCAATCTTGATGCCGCTTGACCGATGAGAATAATTCAGGTTTGGAAAGCGTACATACTCTGGGATAAGAGCAAAATTATTGGCATTTTGTATTCAATTGTGTGTCTTGTGGAATTGGGTAAGAATTGTTCAAGAATTGTGTCAGTAGTATAATACTAATTTTTTTCCTGCCAGTCGCTCTTCCAATATACCTCGCTCGAAATATCACCTTGGGATCGCATTTGGGCTTCATGGACCTCTACATGGCGGTGTCCTTTCTTTCGACCATTATTGCAACAGTGCTCATTTTATATAAGATCATCGACGTCTCGAAACAAGGGAACAACCAACTCAGTCGTTATCAGTATACGATAAAAATCCTGGTTGAATCTGGCATGTTGTACCTTGCCATCCTCGTCATCAACTCCGTTTTCCACATCCTCCAGATCTTCGGAAACTCAAGTCCGGGTGTCATCCATGCAACTCAAGATTTTGGTGCAATTCTAGTTCCAGTTACGGTGAGCTCTGGGAAACACACACCAGCCAATAATTTACTGACCTGATGGTTCAAAATGTAAGGGTATTGCTCCAACACTTATCACGGCTCGAAATGCGGCCGCCCGTAAAACCGAGGCCAGACGGGGATCGGATATTGAGGCTGCTCACAGTGACTCAGAAGTCATTGTATCTGGTCTCAATTTTAGAAGAGTGGATTCTAATATTGAGTTTCCTCTGCCTGAAGACACGCCAAGATTCTCGGGTAAAAACATGCAGACACGCACAATCTAATTACTGCCAATGAACCCGAACAGGTCCGCTTTCGGTGGCACAGGTTGCTTGATTTGGGCTCTGGTAGCTGTACAAAGATGGCTGGCATAGGTGTCACAAGTAGCGGAATAGAAACCCTAGGTTTGTTGCAAATTTGAGTAGGCACAGGAGTGGTGATTATTATGTTCATTTTCCACGGAATCCGCAGCACAGGCTCCTAGTTACACACTTTTTCAGTATATGTCGAAACAAACGACTAGTGATCTCAGTGTAAGAAGAAATTATTCCATTATCGAGTCGTGGCCAAGGCCAGAACAGATCACAGCCAGAAACTCGGGAGAAAAGAACCAAACACGTACAGTCTAGGGTCGCCGACAATCGTAAAAGATCCATCTTCTTGTGGCGTAATTGACTTTGT
>JAHXRV010001813.1:0-35620 GCA_019904355.1 Psilocybe tampanensis | reverse complement strand
GCGGACTCGCCCAAGCCTTGGCTTGATCATGGCACGTGTAAATTGATACATTGTCGCCCGTGGGTCATGCTCTCGGCTTGGATGTGGTCCAAGGGGTCGGAGCGGGCAGTTCCTGAGTTTCTCAAGTGAACAACCGAACATATGGATTTTTGGGTATCTGGAGGGACGAGATCGTGAGAGAGTCGTCCACACCACTCCAGTGCTCTTGATCCGGTTAGATTTAAGATGAACCTGAGTGTAGACCGCCGTGAGGGGGGCTATGCGACGATGGTCGGTCAAGTCTCGGATGTGGCATTGGCGTTAGTACACACCGCCTGTAGCTGTATGGCACACTTCAGGATTGGTGCGAAAGCGTCGGTGCGAAGCGCTGAAATGTGTGTCTGCGAGTGGGTTGACCGTTGTTCAGGCGAGAATTGGGAGAATCAGGGTACGTTTTCTCTACCATCTATTCCTTCAACATCTCAATCCCCTTTTCAGGAATGCCTTTCTACACGGCGTGCTATCATCGTCATGTTAAACCCCTTTATTCTTCTTTCCGAGTCGACTCATGCTGATTGCCGACTTTCCACAGCTTTATCAATGATCCATCGTCCTTCACGCGCACGCCTCATTCTGTGGTCAGCCACTCATGCCTGAAATCGAGACGTGGAGCATAGATGTGAGCTTCCGCAATGTTTCTTCCTCCTCCTTTCTGACGAAAGAATAGTTATACCCGTATCACGATATCCTTCTCCAGCTCCAGGCACTAAGCGCCGGTTTCCCTGACATGCCACACTTCAATGGCATTCAACAACATTCAACTGAACTCTCAACCTCAAATTGAGATCTATTATTTCTCAAAATATTTTCCATTAATATCCCTTCCCATTTCCACTTCCAAAACCGTTTTTCTCCCCTCACCCCTTCCCCTGCCCAACCCCTCTCTCGTTTTCTCAACCCAACTCCACACCAGGCGCCCATTAAATGGCATACGATCGCTCATGATCTCCATTGCGAACTGGATCCATACTTCAACGCTCCAACGCTCAACGTCAACCTCGAATTACATTTCTTGAAAGATCTCCCACAGTTAATTTCATATCCAAAACCCTTCACATTTATTCCTCGTGCCTTTTCAAACCTCGTCCCTTTTATTTGTGATCCCTTTCCAAATCTTATCTATTTATTCTCCATCCCTCTCCAGCTCTCCCCTTTTGCTCGTCATCCTTTTTATTCCTTACCCCTTTGCAATCCCTCACTTCTTTACTCTCCTCTCCTCTCTCGTATTCTGAGTGGGTGTCATTGGCACAACAGTAAGTCCTCTCTTTGTATCCGTGCTTTTTTCTTCCTTTGTTTCTGACAAACACTGCAGCTATGTCCATCCGATCCTCCTCTTGATCATCATATTTGAAATTTCTTCAATGCCCTAAACGAACTCGCCAGTCTTCTACGCACGCCCTGTACCGACCATGATCGCAAGATCTCTTGTCACCACAAAGTCCGCGTCAGGCATCAGGCCAAGTTACAACGTTCCATCGGGCCAGCCTCAGCGCTTCCATTCTTTCCCGCCTGCGGTGGAGGGTCTCCGACCAGCCAAAGGTCGTCATCATCATTAGCCCTCCACCTAGAGGGTGACCAGTCAAAGGTCACCAATCATCGATTCATCATCAGCCCTTCGCCTACTCGAACCAAATGCGGCCCCAAAAATATCCCAAACACAAATTCGCATCAATCCAACCACGGTCCACCGCATAAGATCGTAAACGTGGAACGGTCGCATTCTGGGCAATTCAGGAACATTTTCAAATAGAACGCTTCATGAACACGATACACGCAAAGCGCCCATTCAAAGAGAGCATCTACATACCACAATCGCAACATGAGAGCCATCCTTTCTGGTTTGTCGTTCATCTTTTTTTCCCTCCAGAACTCCCCAACTCACCTGTTCTCTCTGACGATCAGCATTCTTCACGATATCTTTATTTTTAAATTATTTCCTCTTCCGTTTCACGGTTTCAAGTTTCATCGCTCTTTCTTCGCTTTTCCCAATCCCCCTTTTTCTTGTAGAATACCGTTCTTCCCGAGACGATACTTCGGTATCTGCGACCCCCCACATTTTATTACCACGCTCTTGAGCGCTAACTTACTCCAGCGGCTAGCCTTAGGCAGTCAGCTCTCCTGATTTTGATTCCTTTCCCCATCCATTACTACATCACCCTTGGGACTAACTCTCCCCTTTACACCGTCATTGATCACCCTCCTTTAGTAATGACTATGTTCAATTATTTTTTTCTCAACAAGTTTAAAGACTTTAGACTAATCTTTTGGGTCTTTCTTCAAGTCTGGCACTTGTAGTTCTCCAAATGTAGAAATCTATCTCCTCAGTAAAAGCGAACCACGCAGTTGTTCGCATTCCCTCTGTCTCTCCTCGAGTGCATTCGTCAAGATCTAAAGAAGAAAAAATGATAGAAAAACAACGGGCCTACCGGGAATTGAACCCGGGAATTTTTCCCCGCAAACCTTTAAATTTAAAAGGAAATCAAGGCCACCTTAATCGTGGACATGTCTGAATTTCTCGGTGAAGGGAGCCCTACCGCGCGCATGTTCGAAACAAAACATAAGGGTTAATCAAGATTTAAAGACAAAAAAATGAAGAAAAAGATCGGGCCTAACCGGGAATTGAACCCGGGACCTCCTCGATTGAAACTCCGATTGAAACTCCGCACGGAGATCCCTAACAAGGAATCATACTACTAGACCATCAGGCCGATGTTAGACGTGCGAGAGTTGGACTGTATATAGGGCGGGCCGCCAAGTGTAAACGCGTCAGACTGTTATAGTCGTATTACGCGTCCTCGACTCCTCACTTGATCTCATTTACAACCACCATGGACGTCACCTCACCTGTACCTCAAATGGACCAACGGCGAAAGGACACTTTGAAAGCATATCGCGAGGTAACAATCACCTCCATTGTCGATAACCAATGTTTATTATTTTACAGAAACTACGCAGCCATGAAAACAGCAGTGAAAACCTAAAGAAACGCAAGTACTATCATCGCAATTATTGATCTCGGACTCATCTTTACCGCGTTCTCCAGTGCGTTTCTCGCTCAAAGATCTACAAAAGGCATATGAAAAGACGGAGGACGATATCAAGGCCGTTCAGTCTGTTGGACAAATCATTGGCGAAGTCATGAAACAGCTGGACGATGACCGATGTACGTCTGCCATCTGTGTTCATCTTCTTTATCTTACCTGAAATCAACCTCTCAGTTATTGTAAAGGCGTCATCTGGTCCTCGCTATGTTGTTTCGTACCGTCCTGCAATCCCCGTTGCGAAACTCAAGACAGGAACTCGTGTTTCTCTTGATATGACCACTCTGACGATAATGCGAATTCTACCGCGCGAGGTTGATCCTTTGATTTACAAAATGAGTTTGGAGGACCCAGGAGATGCATCATTTGCTGGAATCGGAGGGCTGGGAGAGCAAGTTCGTGAACTGCGAGAGGTATGTTGCCCTTTATCTACTTCGCGAACATCTTTCACATAATGCTCTATAACTAGATCATCGAACTCCCTATCCTCAATCCCGAACTATTCACCCGTGTTGGCATCAAACCTCCTAAAGGTGTTCTTCTATACGGCCCACCAGGAACTGGCAAAACATTACTAGCTCGAGCAGTGGCTGCAACACTGCAGACCAATTTCTTGAAAGTCGTTTCATCAGCTATCGTCGACAAATATATCGGAGAAAGTGCTCGTGTAGTGAGAGAGATGTTTGGGTATGCCCGGGACCACGAACCATGTGTCATCTTCATGGACGAAATCGATGCTATCGGTGGCCGTCGTTTCTCGGAGGGAACAAGTGCAGATCGAGAAATTCAGCGCACCCTGATGGAGGTACGCTTTTTATGAACAGCCACCCTTCCTTCTTTATCTGACGACGCATACCTCAAGCTTCTTAACCAAATGGACGGTTTCGATTCTTTGGGCAAGACAAAACTTATCATGGCAACAAATCGACCTGATACCCTCGACCCTGCCCTCCTTCGACCTGGTAGATTAGACAGAAAGATCGAGGTTCCTCTACCAAACGAGCAAGGACGACTGGAAATCCTTAAAATTCACGCAAAGTCTGTTGTCAAAGCTGAAGGGATTGATTACGAGGCTATCGTCAAGGTTCGTGGCTTGTTCTTGGCGCCTGGAAAAACCTCTAATTTGTTCTATCCTAGTTGACCGATGGATTCAACGGTGCAGATCTGCGCAATGTCATCACAGAAGCTGGAATGTTTGCCATTCGGGACGACAAGAAGGCCATTTCACAGGAAGATCTTAGCAAGGGCGCTCGCAAAGTGGCAGAAGCAAAGAAGCACGAGAGTTCGTCGATACCATGTTACTTGTCGTCAAAATCACTAACATTCTCTCTCTATAGCCAAGATGGAGTACTCCACATAATCATTTTGCATATTCTCGCCTGTTCTATATCCATGTATTTCTTAACGACAGTGAGGTGGTTGTCAGAGGGTACGACCATAATACAATTATTTAATCCGCTCAAGAGGTATATATATATCTGGACACATTACTCAAAACCCTGGGTATTATAATCACAATTACAGGTCTGCACATAAAACCTGTTAACCGAAACGGAAGAGCCCACGCTTTTTCTTTTTGTCCTCCTTCACAGATGGGGTGACTGAATTAACTGAGCCTTGGTAAGAGTTCGTTGGCGATGGCTGAATGGGTGCTACCCTCTCTGTTCGGGGCGGAGCGAGATTCTTTGAAGGATTGGGGCGCTGCGGAGGAGGGGCATCTTTGACGAAATATTTTTCGTCGTACAGCTGTTGATGCGACTTTGGTTCTCCTCTCATATCGCGAAGGCCGTTCGGTATGGCTTTTGATCCAGCCCCTCCTAAATCGAGGACCTTGAGATCATCCACGAAGCCTTTGGGAGTGATGATGTGTGTTGATCCTACATATTGACGTTTAGTAGAGCTCAGGTGAGAGATAATAATCGCATGCTCACCGATATAGATGTCTTTATGCAGAGAATCTGACAATTGATAAACCTCACGCAGCTCAGAGTAGGTCGCACCACCAGCCACGAAGAGGAGAAGTCGCTGTCGATTCTCCGCTTGCGCCGCTGCTTTGGGTGCTCTGTGCCAAGCTGGTTTCTGACTACGTAGAGACGTTGTTTGTGGTGGAGGAGAGCGAGGAGACAGAGGCATTGCTGAAGGGGCATCTTTCACATACGGGAACATCGTGTGGTCTAGTTTGTCCGCCACTTGGTCCTGAAAAGTGCAGCGTAAGGACGTGCAACCGAGCTCAGAATAAAATTTACCTCGATGACAGACTTCAACGCGGGCTTGAACCGCGAAAGTTCGTATTCATCCGCACCACTGTGCTTGGACTTGATCCTCTTTTTGGTTTCTTTATCATTTGGTCCCTGCTCATGCGTGAGATGGGTGGGTACAAGACTGCCATGTTCAGTTTACCTACCCGTGCGATTCGTACGCCGAGATGCACAAGGGCGTTGACGGCATCCTGTTCCGCCAGGTTCAGTCTTGCGTGCTGATACAACCGCCTGCGATCCTCATCTGGGACCCCCTCGCGGAACTGAATATATAACGCAATGATTCGGACTTTGCGCATATTTCTGTTCGCCGCGTTGAGCGTGCAATTTCGCAAGACAAGTCGAAAGGCACTCACACAACATCTCGACTGTCCAGTAAGGGTACCATCTCCTCCACAAGGCTTTTCGGAGTTTTGCCCTCTGCGGTTAGGCCAGTAGCACAGCACTTGAAATATCATCGGAAAACTGTATTAATGAAGGGAAGGAAAGTCGTACCTGTTCAACTGATGCAATATCCGAAAGATTTGCCTTTTCGAAGAGAGCCATACAATCTTGAGCCATGTTCAAGTGCAAGGAAAACTAATTTTTGGACGTCAGTTCGCGGTACTTTTTTTTTTTTTTTTGGAAAGCAAGGTACTTGCCTTTTCTCGTTGCTCTTGATATTGTGGCAACGATGCAAGCATATCCTTCATATCATTGAGGTTGGCTGCACCTTCACTAAACAAAATATCAGTATTGATAGTATAAATTATACATCTACAGAAAAGCATATACCCTTTAAACACCGCATTGTCTTCTAGGAATTTGTTGAAGTCAGCCATTAATTTGTCAATCGCTTCGCGCATGTGAAGATGTCGAACTGATGTCCATGTGGTATCGGCGTCTGACAATATTGCCACCTTATCCTCATATGCACCCAGTGAGGACTGGAATTTGTATCTGGTAGCTGTTTAATTAACATATATTTTCAGAGGTGGAATTCTGGACGCACGAGTATCTAGTTCCATCCTCGATGGGAAGGAGATCGTTCGCCATAGCTTGATATGTGAACTCATGGAGAAATGGTGCTACCATATCCATTGATCTGTCGGTGATTAGTAACGTGGCCCTCGGGCGAGTGCTGTCCACCTTCTGTAAAGAACCGATGGTCGTTAATTCGAAGGAGACGGATGCGAGAATATCACTAACTCCAAATTCAGGATTCAACTTCTTATGCTCCTCTAGATTTCCCTGAACCAGGAATGCAAGGAGTTTGGTGACAAAATCACTTTCTACTGATTCGTACGCTCTTGCTTCTGCGCCGCGAGCCAGATTCGTCCTCCATCGGCTGGCACCTTCAGGAGGAGGCGGAGGTCGTGATTGGGCATTAGGCTTCAATGGACCAAGTGGAAGGTGGGTGGAAGGCATATAGAAGCGGATGTAGGGAAACTCGTTTAATGAGATACAGACATTGGATATCTTGAGAGATAAAATGAGCGTGGTTAGTTGAACTAGAGAATAGGTCAAGACACACCATTTTGCTCATAAACTTCAAGTCTTCCTCTAGACGCGCGCGGGCAGGTTTGTAAGAGGATTCTGTCCTGGGGGGGCTGTATATGCTGAAAAAGTAGCCAGGCTCTTGCATAGAAAACACCTGTGCTTCGATTGCTATAACCCAAGTGAGTCCCCTGAGTGTGACTTGTCAAGTGGATCCGCACCATTGAAGTTAAGGAAGAGTTCTTTCAATCCTTGCAAATGAGGTTCCGCGGGAGATGATGTCAAACGTTCAAACAATTGTTCCGGTAGACCTTGAAGTGTATTAGACAAGAAGTAGCACCTTGGAAACAAGGGGGGAACCATCACACGACGACTCACCTTCGATGAAGAACAGATGAGCAGCAGCATATTGCTTTGCAGACGAAAAATCCTTGATAATACGGTCAACGTTCTGGGTAGTAGGCATAAGCATGTAGATGGCCTCGAATTCAGGCTGTGCCTCTCGGAAGTTCGTAATAGATTCGATGACTGTGATACCCAAGTCGTGAGCAACATGGGCGACGTTCATCGTGTAGGAACGCACGCGTGACATTCTCCTCAAGGATATCAAACTGCTTGAGGACAGCGCCTAGCAGCCTTTGGGCATGATCATCGACCACAAGAATCTTCCAACGTGAGGGCGGGTTGACGGAGCGTATCGCCTCCAAGAACTCTTTGTGGATAGAGAAATGGCTGGTAATCAATTTAGAGCGTCGAAGGGTTAAGGGAGAGGTTGCTTACTGTTGCGTACGATGTTAATCAACGAAGACATCTTGGTGGTTGGGAACAAAGAATGGAGGATGTCAAAATCGATCTCGGAATTGTAACCAACCTTGGGGGCGATGATGAACTTGTCTATATTAGCAGCGTCATCCTAAAGCGGACGTTGCCGACAACATAATCTTATCTCCAAACAACCATCATGTGCATCTTGCACTAATCTCCCTGCAAATTCATGCTATGACCGTACTTGGACTCTGGAAACATCTGCATGGTCGTGAAGTACTCGAAGATGCCGACGAGGCTTGCAGCTTGCTCTGTCCGTCTCAGCCTTGACGTTTCTGTTAGGGGCCACTGGGAAGCGTCTGCCGAAATTTCAACGAGAAACTTTCCACTACTACGGCATTCCTGGAAAGGAGAAATGGCCACAATTCAACCAATTCGAGGATAAAAGGAATGATATGCTCGCGGCCCTTCTCACCCATTGCCTTCAAATCTTGCAACACAAAAAAAGACTCGGGCCAAAGGGCCGCTCTGATCTTTCAACTTAAAATTGGTGTATCACAATTGCTATCGCTTCAGAACCAAATCTTCATGCAGCTATGATCATTCTCCCCGGGTGCCTTACTGACAGCAGCTTTCAAGAAGAGTCCCGTAAACGGCAACGCGTATACCCTTTCAGGAAGTGACCATCGTTTTAGCTTCAAGGTCTATCTCATCAAAACGCCACAGGCTAGCCCAGGATTTACGGCTCACCCGACATTAGGTTTCTCAGCAGAAAAGATTTCCATCGATCAAATCATCTGTACTAGACTAGTAATATAGCGACTGCACAAAAGCCCACAACTGTAAAACGACCTTTTCCCTCCAAACAAAGCGGCCCATACATCCTAAAAAAGTCCACCTGTAAGTAAATACCATCTGACAAACCAAGCTACAATCACATCAAATGTTACACCAGAAAGCCCCCGTCAAAAACCAAACGGAGAAGACGTATTAACGATGTACTACAAGTGTAAAATGTCCTATGAAAGTCCGAGTGATAAATGTGATCATAACATAAGAAAGAAAATACCAATCGAGTCATTTGTGCTGATATCATAGCACCATACTCAGCAGGGCGCCCGCAAACACCGCTCCTAACGAGCCAAGCAGCGAGGGGGCGGTTGCGAAGCCGGCGGCGCTCTTTGATGAAGAGTCGCCATCGACGGTAGCGGCTGTAGAGCCTCCATCCCCCGATTTAGTGTCGATCGTGCCATCCCCACTGACATCGACACCACCCCCGGTCTGGTTTCTGAAAGGGAAGGTTGCGTTTTTGTTTGTCTCCAAGTACAGATTTCCTTCAGGGAACTTCTGACAAGTGCCGACGGGCTGCAACTAGATGTAGAAGAAGAAGAAGATTGCATAACCATGGTATCATCCTCGAGCAAACATGGTGACACGTACTGTAAACTTGGGGGTATGGGCAAGGGCAGCCTCCAGGGTATATCCAATGGCAAGGTCGATGGTGATTTCAGAAAGATCGTGTTGCAGAACGATAAAGCTATAATTATTGGCAGTTGAATGATCAACTTAGAGCGTTGATATAATTTCTTATACGCACCCAGTGTCTAACTCCGTCGCGTAGTTCAAGATGGATTCGAATGTGTTGAAAGATTCAGTTCCGTTCACAGTTCCGGCAGCAACTCTCCAATCTAAAAAGCGCCATCCTCATGAGATAAAGTCACTTCATAATCCGGTGGAATATGCGCTTACCATTAGTATCAAATTTTCCTCCAGTGGGAGAAGAAGTCCACATGATGGGGATCATGCCCATGGCAAGAGAGATGGCTCGAACACGATCGTCTTTCCAATTCAAAGAGGTTATGAATAGCGCATGAGAGCACAGAACAAATAATCTCACCGATATCTCCCCAAGGAGGACGCATCGTGGTGGGGGTGACGCCAAGGACATCTTTGATGATTTTACGAGTCCAGCCCAACTCGGCGACAATTTGCTCGTTGCTCAAGGTCGTCAGTGGCTATAAGTCCACAATCAACAATCCATCCTACTAGATAGAATGTGTGTATATAATGGGGAGGGTGACTTACTTTGCTGTGCGACCAGGTGTGGACGCTGATTTCATGTCCACTCATGTACTCTTCGATCAGAACGGCTGGCCGTTCCGCAACACGAGAACCGACAACGAAAAATGTGGCCTTGATTTTCTTTTGATCCAGATAATTGAGGAGATATCTAGTAAGTTAAGGTTCAGCATGTTGCAAAGGCAATAGCCTGGTGAGATGAGCTGAACAAGACTGACTGAGCTAC
This sequence comes from Psilocybe tampanensis, assembly GCA_019904355.1. Taxonomy (NCBI): domain Eukaryota; kingdom Fungi; phylum Basidiomycota; class Agaricomycetes; order Agaricales; family Agrocybaceae; genus Psilocybe; species Psilocybe tampanensis. The sequence goes on along the minus strand of JAHXRV010001813.1, from coordinate 25,736 downwards.
AGAAAATCAATGTTAACGGAGTGACACCAAAACAAGGATAGATCGACGTACTATATTGAGACGGGCCATCATCAAAGCTAGAGTTTTGCGGATTTAAAAAAAAAGTCAATGACCGAATCAGTTGGGCACAGTCAACAAATCCACCAACCTTACACCCCAGGTGTACTTGTCCGGGCACGCAACAATATCTACACATTTCATATAAGCTCTCTCAAACCCAAAACGCACAAAAATAAAAACAAAAGAAACATACCAGTGGAACGGGTATAACCGCCACAGGTCCACCACCCACGAGCAGCCGCGTTAGCAGACGCAGCAGGATCACCTCCACACGACCCGTCGACCGTGAGGGACAGATTGGGGATGTTCCATCCATCGAGCTCTTTCATCCATTCTCTAACTTCCGGAGAATCTGGATTCATTGATTAGTGCTCCGTCGTATGTAAAGCCCCACAAATTTATTTATATCGCACCTGTGGGGGGGAGGTGATCCGCTACGGGCCAAGATCCCAGAACGACTAGAGATGGGGAGGAATAAAAATAGTTTCTTGAGTCCACCAAACACCCAGGGAAGATAAAACCACGACGCACGAGGTTTTGGTAGGACAGGGGCGCCAGCAAGAGGTGGGACAGCACCTGGAGGATAGAGGGTCGCCGCAGGAAGCGGAACTCGCGTGGGCATTCCCAAGGTGATGTTTGCCAGAGGAGGCACGCCGGTCCATGTCGCCAAGGGAGGGGGGCCCGTTGGTGTTGTTATGGTCGTTGTGCTCGAAACGCTCGATAGACCAGAGGAAATGGAAGCAGCGGCGGAGGTGGTGCTGGATGTGGTAACGCTTGGAGGTGGGACAGCTGGTCTCGATGATGAACTACTTGCAGCGGGAGGCGTCGAGGAGGCCGCTGGAGGAGGAGGAGGGGTATTTACGGGCGGAGCAGTAGGAGACGAGGAGCCCAGGCTGCCCAGTGCAGGATTAGCCTGCCTCTTCGCATGGATGTTGTGGTGCCGTGGGAGAAGTTTATCAGCATTGATGGAAGTTAGTTGAAGAGCAGAAAAGAGAAAGAAAAGAGATAGTTTCATGACTGTGTGTTTAAAGGAAAGTGGGCTGCGACGACGCGCAGAAAAAAAAATAGGAAGAGATGAGGGGAAGGTACAAAAGCGAGCTCAACGGAATCCGACAGACTGAACGGGAACCCTCGCCTCGGCATCATTTCGCCAAGCCCATCAATTGTCCTCCCACATATTTCAGTGAAGTTAGCGCTCAACGTTCAACGTTCAACGTCAACTTCAAAGTGGCTGTATCTATAGCTACTGATCCAGAAAACACTTTCCATTGCGCCCATTTCGTCCTACTTTCCCTTCTTCTGGGAGCTTGTAACAGTTACAAGTACTTTCACAGTTTACACATGCCTGATGGCTCTCTATGGCTCTTCCAGCAATCAAACAGGTCCATGACGACTTGTCCAGGACTCCCAAGCGAAGATAGGCTGATAAACCATCGCACTTGACAATAATCAAGACAGCAAATGATCATGGGTATATGATATCCTACTATGCATGTACCTATTTACAGGAGAGAGGGAGAGAGGGAAAACATACATGCAAAATACGAATGCCATGCGATAGCAAACATGAGACACTAGGTCATCATCGTCCTCTGAACCACCACGAATCATCGACATCACCCAACACATCAAAACACAGAGAGGGAGAGAGATGGGCTAACAAACAACCAAATATTATACATTGTACATTATACACACAGAGACATGCAGAAGGGTGGGGAGGGGAAGAAGAGAAAAGGAAAAAAAAAATGAGGAGAGCTTCGATGCTTTTCTACAGATACACTGTACGCACAGTTATCGTTATCGAGGTATCGACGCCATTGACGCATTATCCGACATGAATCTCTGGCCGACCATCGCTCCTCGCGGGCGTAGTGCCAGAACGCGGTCGTCAGAAACGATCAGAATTTCATCTCTCCCAACGCCTTGTGGGTGTCTTGGGTACTGTTCCGGGTATTGGTGTCCAGGATATTGCCCATATAGATCAGCGTATGGCCTGGACAAGCAAAAAAAAAGATGAGATGAACAATCCTTTTTTCGAAAAGAGAAGGTATTCACTCCTGTTGATACATATTTTGTGTATGATACCCCGTAGAGTTGGTCACCGACGGGGGTGTATCCGCAAACAACAGACGAAGGTGTGATCCTTGGATGACTTGGGCCATCAACCCAGTCGCAATGTGTCTGATCTCCACAAACGTCGGTTCAAATGCCAGGACATAGGGTTCATGAAGCGCTAACGTAGAATATCGAATCAGCCGAAAAATTCCACACACCCAGCGATGATGTAGATGATAAAAAAACAGCATACCGAAGCCTGTTGGCGTGCCTTCCCAGTGGACCATAAAGTTCTTCCGTGATCGACGGCCACTCTTGTTCACATAAAACGCGAATTCTACGAGTTATTGTCAGAATACACACGTATATACAAAAGAAAACAAAAAACCCCAAGAAGGAAAAACAAAAAAGAGGAGTATGCGCTCACCATCATAACAGAGCAGAAATTCATTTTGAATGCGGTATATAGCCATGGGCCGAAGATTTTCCTTCCGCCTGACGAATTCCAGAGATTCATCATTGGGATCAAGCAGTCCCTGTGTGTCCAAGCTCTCCAAATCCACGATCTCGAAACCCCTCGAACAACCCACACACATCTTCGTCTTTAAATAATGTATAGACGTCGACTCCACGGGTATATAAAATTCCTATGATAACCATGTCCAAAAACACCCTGTCAGATTCGAATGATGGATAGTAAAAGAGATAAAAACCCTACTCTGAACAGCTTGAGTGTATCATTCCCTCCCTGAAGCAGCTTCTTAAACGTCGGTTTGGCCCTACCACGAATATTCTGATCGATAGGTTCCAGCGTCTTGAACGTGCTCGACAGCTGACTCGATTTGACGATGCACACCAACACTTTGTTCAAACAAAACCCAGCTTTGAAGAACGAAGTGTGCGACGATATCCGTTTCGCGCGTTTCAAGCCCGCCATGGGGTCGAGTGGGTCGAGTGCTTCGAGAGGGAACGTGATCACTTGTCGTTCTGCGAGGAGTGTTTGATTTAGAATTGAGAGAACGCGGAAAACAAAAAGGCGTACCAGAGAGAACGATAAGAAGTTGATAATCCTCGAGGACGTCCACCTGAACGACGTCCAGCAGCGCCAAAACTTTTACAGGTTCCTGGTTCGGTTCCCGCAAGTCCGACAAATACACACCATCATCCGTCCCATACACCACTCTCCTACCCCCACCTAAGGGGGGAAAAACAATCAGACATTAGCAAATAAAAAAAAAGCCAAACGAAATTTGAAAAAAGAAAGAAAACCAGAAAAAAACGTACTATAAGGCGCCGCACAATTGACCTTATTAGGCCCCGAAAAGAATCCCTCGCTCAACGTGACCGTATCAAAAATAACACTCCGCTCCCTCATCGCCTGCTGCTGTTTATGTATCACCTCCACCCACTTCCGATGGCTCAGCGGCGACGTCGACCAGAGCATGAGATTATAGAATTTCCTGCCCAGATGAATGAAGTTGATCCAATTCTGTCCCTTTTCGCTGCTCTTCGAGATCGTCGTGACGGCGGAGACCATGGAGACGGCGGGGAGCCCGTGGCCACCTATGTGGAGACACACACAGACACACCGGTTTTTGTGATTAGATTATCTCTCTCTCTCTCAAAGGAAGATTCACGGATGTATGTACTTACGTTGTTGTTGTGAGCGAACCGAACCGCCGTTTTCTTCGATGGGCGCGGCTGTGATGAGGAGCAATTCCAGTGGTATTGGCTTGTATAAAAGAATTAGAAAAAGAAAAACCAAAGATGATAAGCAGAAAGACAGACACTCACCCGTCGATACACCTTGTATTGTTCATGCTGCTTCGTCTTGACCAATTTCGTGAACAGAAGCGCATGATCAAACAAGTACACTTGAATCTCCCCATCCCGTTTATTCAACGTGCCCTTGTACACCATCTCCCTACCCTCGTCACGTAACCTCAGATCCTATAAAATTATTGAGAGAAGTTTTTAAAAAAATGAGTCAAGCACAAAAAAAGAAAAGAAAAATTAGAACCACGAACCACCTCATCCCCAGGTTTAAACACCAACTGCTGGTCCAACTGCAAGAGATTAAATCTATTCTCCGTCTTCCCCGTCTCCGCATTGACCTTGGCCAAAAAGTCCCTCACGATAGCGATGACCTGGGGCAGCGTCTGCTTGTCACTGCTATCGTTCGGTGTGTGCTTGAGTACAGCCTCGAGAAGAAGTGGGTATCGGGCCAACCGCGTCGTTGGCTTGGTGAGGTATGCGTTCAGCTCGAGCTTGCGCGATTCCGGTAATCGTTCCGTTGTCTAGAAAAGAATTGTGTTGGTGAGTGAGTAAAAAAAAAAAAGAAGATGATGGGCATAACAAGAAAACGGACCTCAACAAACATCGCAAAAGCCGGATTCATCCCCTTCTCCTTCTCAAACTCATACTTTCCATAGAGCTGATGGGCTCCATAACTCACAAACGGACCGAAATGGGGTACGACGTCCAACAAGATATCGCCTATTCGATCGACAACGGCGTACTGTTTTTGGCGTTTGGAGAGCGCATCGCGGAGTCGGGTGTTGACCGCGATGATGTCGTGGATGTTCCAGAAGACTTGCGCGAGGAAGTCGGCGCGTCGGTTGGCGGGGATGATGTCGTCGTCTTTGAGTTTGTTGATCCATGCCTTTTGTAAAAAAAGTCGATTGAGGGGGACGTGGTAGATGGAATTGGATATGATGATACAACTCACATCTCGGAGATATTCAATATCCCTCACGAAATCACGTTCGGTGTATATAACCTCATTAATAGCTTCCTGTCTCTTCTTTTCCATGTCCGATACGCTATTGACGATCTCTTGGGGTACAGAGTGGATCCACAGCGTTCCAGCATCCTTATAAAGTGAAATACATGGTCAGTATGAATTATTATATTATAAAAACAAGAAAAGACATACAGGGACGTCATTCAAACTATCCTTACTGATCTGTTTCGAAAGTCCAGGCTGTGGCTTCATGTTCAGCCTCGCCTGCTGTTCCAACCGCCTGGGGCACGCGATGCTATAACATAACCGATCTCTCGAACACGTTGGCGAATAACAGTCTGTCAGGAGTGTAAACACCCCTGTCGGCAACGTGATTTCATCATCGGCGTCTGGAGTGTCTTTGGCTGTACGGTTCAAAGGTGAGGGTGAAGGTGACTGATCTCCCTGCAATGATTATTTTAGTTAAATTGGAAACAAAAGGGGCGGAAAAAATTGTGTGTTGACCTCAAAAAAAGAATGAGAAGTGTTGAATAATGGATCGGCAGGTTGGAGCCCTTCTCCTCCTCCCTGCTGCTCAATCTCCCCACTCACAAACGGACTAGGCAACTTTGTCTGAAACTGATACAACTCGGCCGCACTATCCCTCAAGCGATGATCATACGTCACATCATGAAAAAACTTTTGCGCATCCAACGCCCTCCCCAACAGCAGGGCTAAATTCCTGTCAGTGGTCTTGATGATATACGCGATCTTGTCGACAGCCTCTCTTCCATCAAAGCTGTCCTTGTAGGTGAGGCCGTCCTTGACCCGGTCGGTGATGGGTATACGTTCCCTAAACGCCTGAGCGACGCGAGAGAGCAAGGCCGGGTAGACGATCGGGGTGGTCTTCCTCACCATCGGAGCCGGTTGGTGCGGAAGGCCCGGACCACGAATGGAATGAGCGGTGGGGGATGTCCTGCCTGATGTCCTCCTAGGATCATGGTTCTGACTCTGAGGACCCGCACCCGAGAAGGGACGGACGGCGGACATGGACATGGAGCGGTCCTGGGAGACACGGCGGTCAGCACGCTGTGTGGTGGAGATGGACATGGCGGTGAACTTGGGAGGGAGGGTGCGAGCGGAGTCGGAGGATCGGCGGTTGGTTGCGTTAAGGTTGTAATGATGGGGAGTGTTGGGGGAGTGATCTACAAGAGTGCTTGATCGGGCAGAGATGGGTTGATGGTCGCCATTAGTACCTGTTGAGGGAGAGGGCGATGGATTGAGGGAATTGCGCGAGGCGGCAGTGTCGACATAGAGTGGGACGACCTGTGAGATAAGGGAAAGAGAAAAAAGAATGAATATCATCATAGTGAAAATGGATTGTGTTTATTCTGGACACACAGGTTGTACAGGATCTGAGGCTGAATGCTGCCGCAGATGTTGGCGAGACAAGGTTTGTTGACGCATGGGCACTAATAAAGGTAAGACAAAAAAAAAAGGCGAAAGAGGAGGATGGATAACATACTCGAAGGTTCTGAACGTGCCCAAGGGAGCTCACTGGCACCAGGCTCGTCGGAAATGTCGGTATTTGGAGTAGTAGTGGAAGAGAAATCAACACCGAGCCTGCCGTCATCATGCTCAAGGCTGATGCCGATTCTCGGGAGGTCTGTGGAACGAATATTTGAAATTGGATTAGGATTACTAAGGGAAGGAGTGTTGGAGAGACGAGAACCGTTGGGGGCTGGATTTGGATTGGAGTTCCAGGAGGCGGGGGCATGGGCGGGAGGAACTGGGCGGTTGTTGGTGTAGATCTGGGCCTGATAGGCCTGTGCGGGGGTAAGGGCGTCATGGGAAGAGGAGCTGGAGGGGGTATAGTCGCTGTGGTTGGAGTTGGAGTGGACAGAACGGCCTCTGGACAGCTGAGGGCCTTGCGGGGGAGCGAGGGTGAGTTGGTGGGGCTGATGGTAGGGGAAGGGGGGAGGATAAGGCTGGAAAGCGGGGAGATAGGTCGGATGGGAGGGCTGGGCCTGGTTGTGATGCGGGTGGGTGAGATGCTGCGGGGGGTAGTGCTGCTGGGGCTGCTGGACGGTGTGAGGCGGGGGGAGGTAGGACTGGCGGGGGTTGGGGAGGTAGGAGGCGCGTCTGTCTGTGAGCTGTGGATTTGGACGGCCGAAGATGGACTCGTAGGCAGCATGGCGTTTGTCTGGCGGAGGCTGGCGAGGCCCCAGTGGTTTGTCCATGCTCGTCCACATCTCCCAACCACTCGATCACTCTCAAAACATCCCTTTCTTTTATTTGCTCAAAACAAACAATCCCCTATTTACGATCTACTGGCTCTTTGCCCTCTTACTTTCTCGCTCCTCCTCCTTACTCTGTGCTTTCGACTGCACAGCCTGTTTGATCTTCATCCGTCCTTGCTCTTTCTTGCTCAGCTCCTGTCCCTTTCCCTTCCGACCCTTGGCCGTTTCTGACGATGACAACTCGGGTGCACCCATCGGCCACACAGCGCCCTCTCCATCGCCCTCGCCCTCTCCTTCCATTCCTTCCGAGCTGTGTTTCGGCATAGACGTCAGTGCGCCGTAAATGTCCATTTTCTGTATCTCCTCTGCTGTCGCTGTCACTCGATTCAGATAAAAGACACTCCATGTCCAACCAATCCACAAACCTGACACAAGCAACGACGTGTTAAGCGCCGTCTTTAATGCTGCAAACCTCTCCAGATCCTCCACAATCTTCGAATACCGTCAGAAACCAACATGCATGAAAAAAAAAACCAACTCACCTCTCCTTTTGACACTTTGACCACCCGTGCACTGTTCCCCGTCGCATCGCTCCCCTTCCATCCCCCATCCAGACTGACCACAACTGTTGTTCCGTCCACAACATTGAAATCCACCACAGGTCTACCAAAATCAAAGCTCTGAATCTCCACATCCCCCTCACTCTCATAAGCGAAAGCAAACAGAGCCGTCGCACTGTCGTCCAAAACATGAGCCATCCGAACTCCCAACATCATAGTAAATACTCACCCAACAGCCGAGAACACGATATAGGCTTTCTTTTCTTCCTCAGACTCCACACTCTCAATCCGATGCACAACGAGAACCTTTTCACACTTTTCTTCTTCTCCGCCATCCCCCTCTTTCACTTCCTCCTCCTTCACTTCTCCACCGTCCACTTGCATCGCATCAGCCTCCTCGCCCGCTTTCTCCTCCTCATCTTCTCTCTCTTTCCCCTTGCCCTTTCCCTTTTTTTTCTTGCCCCTTCCCGAGCCAGCTTGACCTTCCCAGGGAGCCATCCCCCTCCTTTTCTTGGGTGCAGCTTGGACGACAATATACTTGTCCACCACATCCAAAATATCAATATCACGCTTCACCTTCCCCGTCATCCAATCCCAGACTTTCAACATTGGATCACCTCCACCCGATACCAGGGAAGAACTATCCGAACGCGGGATATGGATCGCAGAGACAAACCTACCCATCACCTTCAGCTTCAGCCAACCCGCAAACACCAGAAAAGAGAAACGTGAAACGCACTTGAGATGTCCGAGACAATACATCTCAATGATATACCCCTTTGGATACCAGCTCACTCGGATATGTTCGTCTCTATCAGCGGTGATAATGTACTTCTCGTCCGGGGTGAGGAGGAACGCGTTGAGTGGGGAGACATGGCCGAGCACCAACGTTCCTCCTGATGGGTTCTCGTGCGAGGAAAGGGGGTCTTTGGATTGTTCTTTTTCTTTTTCTTTGGCGTGCGGATTGGGTTGGACGGGAGGGGTGTAGGTTAATGGGTAGCTAGATGGATAGAACGCGTCGGTCGCGTGTTGTCTATTTTATTTGGAAAGAGCATGAAGGCACCTGAAGACGTCTCCAAACTTGTCTGAAACGAGGATAGTGCTCGTGTCGTTCGTGAACGCAAGAGCGGTAGGCTTCTTGGGTAATTCTCTACAGCAGAAACACAAAAGTCAGACTCTAATGAAAAGAATAACAACAAAACCACAAAACACACCTCTCACTCATCAAAGTCAACCCCTCGGAATCGTCCAATGACCAGACTTTGAGCAACTTGTCCTCGGCGGAGGTGATGAGGTAACGAAATTCTTTATCGACAGCGGCGCATCGTATAGGACCTGATTTGATCAATGCCTGTTTTTGTTCATCTGGGAGGGTGGTGGTGGAGTAGATGAGCGTTCCTGTGCTAAGGGGTGTGTGAGGTGAGTGAGTGGTGTGAAGGGGAAGTGGGGGATCGACGCACGAAGATTGGACTGTTTGGATGTGTGGGCCTGTGATGTCGATGGAAGTGGAGGGCCCGACGAAGAGACGGGTGTGGGGATAGAAAGTCATAGCAGAGGAGTCAATGAATCAATTCCATCATATTTTTTTCGTTATCAAAATAGATCACGTGGAGTACTAACTCAACTGAACGCGACGTGTTTTCTAATACTTACACTCCACTGTTTTCTAATACTAACGCTTACGATGCTGGTCAACGGGGAAAAGCAGAGCCGACAATACAAGGCCTACGAGCGCCTCCCGCTCACCGCCCGTCCCCTCGACCTTCTCTACTTCCTCTTCTTCGCCATCCATCTCCCCGCAACTCTCATCATCGACCTCCAGTACTTCTATCCCCCCTCCCTCGTCCCCTCTCTCATGCGCAAAGCCGTCGACACCTATATATCCATGTCCCGCGACCCTCTTATCGGAGGTGTTTTTGGCGCTTTCGGAACGAGTCATGAGGCCAGTCTTGTGTGGTTCAAGACGTTTCTAGCCACAGAAGCGTTCGTGTTATTATTTAATTGTACCATAGTCCCAATTATTGACAAACCGACAGACTCTTCCAAGTTCCTGTTTTCATCCTCGGTCTACGCGCCCTTTACTCAGGTTCGTGATACTTGCTCGACTTCCAGGCTCCAGCTCAAGCGCTCACCAATAACACAGGCGCACGAAGCATCTACCCACTCCTCACCCTCTACGCCGCCTCCTCCGCCACAACCACCCTCGCCTGCCTCACCGTCGTTCTCGCCACCCCGGCGCTCACGCCCGCCATCCTCGAACAAGGCACCCCAGGCGTCACAGACGAGCAGAGGCTCCTCTTGCTCAGTAGTTATATCCCCTTTTTCGTCATTGCCTTCATCATGGCGGTCGATATGGCTGTTCGCACGTCCAAGTTGGTTTGGAAAGGAATTGCGATGGAGGAAGAGGAGAAATGGGAGTAGAGCCAGTGTTACATATTGCTGTATGTAGTCATGTTTATCATGCCATATGATACGATCACACAACCAACAATGAAATGAAATCTAAAGATAATACCCCGGACGAGCGGGTGAACCGAACCGGGGAAGTAAGCGCGGAGGGGGAAATCATGTGCGAAAAAGATCTGGACGATCCCCAACCCCCTCCGCATCCCTCCTCTCCAAATCCCTTTTCTCCAGAGAATCAACCACCCACAGATGCTCGTGCGTAACTGCAACAGAGCCCGTACTCTCAGGTCCTCTTCCACCCTCGCTAATACTGTTTCTTCCTCTCGCCATAATATCACCTCACGAGCCATGTCCAACACCCCTCCCGTCCGACAGCGCCCCGCAAATTGGAAAGCCCTCGCCCCCGCTCCTCCCTCCGGAGCAGGTACACCCACCTTCGCCGCCCAATCATCTCTCCCCCACCTCCCCGTCCCAGAACTGCCTCACACCCTCGCCCGTCTGAAAGAGAGTCTCCAGCCCATCGCATGGTCCGATGCCGAGTATGCCACCGCCGTCAAGAAGATCGATGAATTCGGTTCCGGCGCGCTGGCACCCAAGCTCCAAGAGCGGTTGGTCAAGAGGGCCCAGGAGAAGGAGCATTGGCTGGAAGAGTGGTGGGATGATGCCGGATACCTTGGTTATCGCGACTCGGTCTGTCCTTCTTCTTCCATTCAATTCTCAGATCTCATTTTTTGTTTTTGTTATAATTGTAGGTTGTTATCAACGTCTCGTATTACTGTAAGTATCGTAGCTTGCTTTCAACGCTTTTACATCTAATCCACTTTCTTTACTTACTTAGATGGATTCGACTTCCCTCCATCCCATCTCTCCTCTGCACCCTCCGCACGCGCAGCGGGCATCGCCAGAGCAGCCCTCCTCTTCCGCCAACAACTCAAACAAGGCCTCCTCAAACCCGAATCCACCAAAGAAGGCCCGATATGCATGGACACATACAGGTTCGTATTCCTTACCCACCACCCAAGCACTCATATATTTATCAGACATTGTATTACAACAATAGATGGATGTTCGACTGCTGTCGCGTCCCCGGCACCGATCTTGACTGGAGCGTCTCGCACGCGAAACAGAATGATAACGGGACATCACCCTGCCATATCATCGTCCTCCGTAAGAATCGTGTGTGGAAAGTGGACGTGATCACGAAGGAGGGCAGGATTCTGAGCACCCCAGAGATCGAACAGTAGGTGTTTTGGTTGTTCATTAATTCGAGTGTCTAACGTCGTCTTTCTTTCTTTCTTTCTTTTTTTCTTTACAGGCAGATAAAGTACATTTATGAAAATACTCTTGAAGAATACCCCGGAGTAGGCGTTCTCTCCGCGTCAAACCGCGATATCTGGGCAAAGGTACGTTCTCCTCGTCTCAACAATCAATCGGGAACCCCAAACTGAGTACTAATCTCTCGCTCCAAAACCTAGGACTACGCGCACCTCCAAAGCTCACCACACAACTCCTCCATCCTCGACGCGATCAACTCCTCCGCGTTCATCATCAGCCTGGACACATACCAACCCACCACGCCCGTCCAACACAGTCGCGGACTATGGCACGGAGAGGTCCAAGGCAGCGTCGCCGTCGGCCTGCGCAACAGATGGGTGGACAAGCCGCTCCAATTTATCGTCTTTGATAATGGGTACGCGGGATTCATGGGAGAGCATTCGGTCATGGACGGGACCCCCACCGCGAGGATGTGTGATGACGTCTTGGATATGTTGTACGACCCCGCTTTTGACCATGGTGATCCTACCACACCCTCGACAACAACAAACCCACCAACACCAACACCGATGGACTGGGAAATCACACCGACGACGGCACAGGCGATCAAGGAGGCCGACCAAGCCGCGACGGCGCTCATCGCGTCCCAGGAGCTCAACTTCCACCTCACGCAGTACGGGAAAGCCGCTATCAAGGCATTCGGCGTGTCTCCCGACTCCTGGGCCCAGATGATCGTGCAGCTCGCTTACGCACGGCTCACGGGTGGTGGTAGTGGGGATGATTGGAAGAATAAACGATTGGGGGGGACCTATGAGGCCGCGTCGACGCGCAAGTATCTTAAAGGCCGGACAGAGGCGATTAGGGTCGTCACCTCGGAGGCGGACGCGTGGGTGAGGAGTATGGATGACGCTGGTGCCTCTAAGGAGAGCAGGAAGCGCCTGTTTGATGCTGCGACGAAGAAGCACGTCTCGCTCGCCAAGGCTGCTGGTGCAGGTCAAGGTGTCGATAGACATTTGTTTGGTGAGCATACACCGCCTTTCGTTACTTTATTCTATTCACTAATAACCGAATACCAAAAAAAAAAAAAAAAAAAAAAAAAAAGGTCTGAGAAAGCTCCTGAAAGAAGACGAACAGCTCCCTGAACTCTACTCCGACCCCGTCTTCAAACGATCCTCCAACTGGGTCCTCAGCACATCCGCCATCTTCTCCAAGCACTTCCCCGTATACGGCTGGGGCGAGGTCGTCCCAGAGGGCTTTGGTGTGGCTTACATGACTGGTTATGACGGTAAGTCTAATCGGAGCCCTTTCCCCCCACATTCACCTTCACCTTCACACCGCTGATCTTGGTTCGATTTTTTTTTCGTTGTAGACCGTCTGCAATATACCATCACATCTCGCACAGAGATGCCCAACGCGCAATTCGTGGAGGAGATCGCAAAGGCCGCTGAGGACTTGTATGACCTTCACGCCGAAATTAAGAAGGCTAAACTTTAATCTAATTTATCCGAGTATTTGCAAGGTAAAAGTTGTTATGGAAAGTCAAACCTGGAAGATCTTGTTGTGCTAGCTATTACCATCTATTATTGCTAGAATAGATCGTCGTGTTATCGAACCTGTCGTTAACACACATTTTGCATGTATTGCCTGCGTTGCATTATGGAGCATGGAAGTGAAGGTATATATTTCCAACCATGTCAAATACAGAGAAGATAGTCTACGACATGCAACAGGACGGATCAGAGGAAGAATGTTCTCCTCGTCGTTTCCAGCTCGGGCTGTATGATAAATAAGATGGGGAAAAGTCAACTCAAAGAAAAACGAGGTTACAACAGCAAAAATACGGACCTTCCAAGCCCACAACACTTCGTCCTGTTTCGGTGGGACAGTCTTCTTTGGTTTTGTGACTGGGGGTTCTTCATCCATCTTTTCGCTTGCATTTGCGTTTTCGTTTTCTGGTTCCCCGCCTTCCGCTGTATTCGTATTCGTATTCGTATTCGTATTCGTATTCGTCATTGCTGCAGCTTCGACGTCGAACACAAGCGGCGCGGGCTCCTCTCCGAAATTATGGACAGCAGGGATTCCCTTTTTCAGCCAACGTAGTTTGAGAGTGAACCGAGGTCCAATCTCCTGCAAAGCGACTTTTTCTGTCGATCGAAAGGCGTAGCTAAGTAAGAGAATTGGGTTGGTTTTGGTCAGTGATGACGTCCTTAACAGTAAGAAGAGAAGAGAACAAGGACTTACCGATGCCGTCTGAAGAAAAGGAAATCGCGTTGATTGTGGAGAGTCACAACTTGTCGTCCTTGGAATTCTGGCAGTTGGGGGAAAGTGGTTTGGAACATACGTCCAACGGCGTGGCCGAGGCGGGTAACGAAGTTGTTCAGAACTAATTCGGGGTGATGGGGCGTCGCTCTGGCGTGTCCCTACAAGAGAGGGTGAGGGGTTTTAGAAAACATTAGATTGACCGGGCGAAAAGAAATGCCTCACAAAAATCTTTTTTGTGAGTTCGACAGAGGTCAACTTGAAGTATGCAGATGGACCATTCGGAAGGTGGACAAGAGTTATCGCATCTGTGAAAATGAACCATATTAAGAAACACGGTAATATGAAGAGCTCATCTACACGCTCACTTGGCTTCTTCATATCTTCATTCACAACACATAGATGCTTATAACCGCGATCAGCAGCCCACCCAGCTATCCTCCCCACCTCAAATCCTTTCCCCTTTTTCCTCCGAATAAACTCCCCTCCAGGAAAGACACCCACCAGCTCGTCACAGAACTCATATGTCGCTTTCGACGCTTTCGGGGAGGTGGTGATCAGGATTTTGGGTGGAATAAGCGGGTCGTCCGTCGATGTGAAATATGAGGCGAAGGGGTCGTTGTCGAGGTCTACCTCTAGTTGTTCTAGTTGGGAAGATTCGCCGTTTGGGTTTGAGGAGGATGAAGGATCGGCGGTTAGGATCGAAGGGTCGAATTCACGAGTGTTGTCTAATGTACGAGGGATGTTTTCGGCTAGGCGTTTCTAAGTAAAATAAACCGAAAATAAACCAGGTCAATAAGCAAATCAGAAATTAAAAAGAAAGACATGATTACAGACCTTTTTCGCTGCAGGATCATCGGCTTCGAGTTTTGCTCGTGCCAATCGTTTTTGCAGCTTTTGCTGATTTTTAGCCTTTTTGGATTTGTTGGCTATTTCTTCTCGTTTTATTTTGTTTTTGATCGTAGATGGCTCGAAGCGACTTGCAGGCATGATTATAGGCGATGATTAGGGAGGAGAGTGGATATTTATTGCGAGAATGGTTGGCCTGTGGCCTCTGGAAACTGGAGTGCACTGCACCCGTCAAGAAATCAATTGAATTTCTCTAACGTTTGTTTGGCGCCCAAGTCTGAACACAACAATGACATCTTATCTTATCTGTTCTCACTGGCAGCTTTTCCTCCTCCAATCCACTCTTGACTTTCAAGCTCTTCTGTCTTTCCTTTTCTGCACTCCCGGGACTTCCACAAGATGCCCAGTGTCTTACCCAGTAAGAATGAAGAATATGGTACAAAGGATTACTGGTCTGTTACATGTGGATTCCTTTCTCCTGGCCCGATTCCTCACCTTTTGAGTTGAACGTACATGGGTTTAGGGATCAGAGATATATTGAGTTCGTTATTTTGTCGCTTCGATACGGGATGTTTTTGGTAATCTGACTGCCAAACCTATTGAAGGGAAGAAAATAATGAATCATTCGACTGGTTCAAATCCTACGCCGATCTCGCCGAACTCCTTCACGAACTTATCCCCAACAAAACCTCAAGGATTCTAATGCTGGGTTGCGGCAATTCCAGACTATCGGAAGATGTAACATTCCAATCCCAACTCACCCTCAGATATCACGATCCGATTGATTCGCCATAGATGTGGGAAGACGGCTACCGCAACATCGTCAATGTTGATGTCAGTACGCCGTCTTAGCTCTCAAGTCATCTTCACGGATGTTTGACGCGTTGAATCTTGATTGTCAAACAGTATTCAGGAGTCTTGATAGAACAGATGAAAAAACGACACGGATCTGTTCGTCCGGAAATGGAATGTAAATGAATTATTCTGAGAAGCGAATCCAACTCTCAAGCATGGCATTCTAACACCAGGGCACGAAATGGACGTTCGGGACCTCAAGTTTGAGGATGGCGCGTTCGATATAGCAATCGATAAAGGTAGACATGGATTGAGTGTCGGGTTGCTTTGCTTGATGTATTGAATTGTGATTTTTAGGAACCATGGATGCCATGATGACTGCTAAAGGAGACGTATGGGTGTGTCAACGATGCTCTATCATATCTGAGATTCGCCTGACATCGCATAGGACCCACCTCAACAAGTAATGGATGATTGTAACAAAGAGGTGGACGAGACTTTACGGTCAGAACCTATTGAAATACGTCTTGACCAACTGTTGACAAGGAAATGATAGAGTACTGAAGCGGAACGGCACATTCATCTACCTAACGTTCGGCCAGCCCCATTTTCGTCGCCGGTACCTTCAGAGAGAAGGCACTAAATTATCGATAAAGGAACTGGGAGAAGCGTTTCATTATTACCTATACATACTACAAAAATCCCCTTCTCTAGAATAGATCTTTCATTAAAACAAAAATTTAACATTTTTGTAGAATTCCAGCATCGGATTTTCACCGCTGCGTAGCCGGGTGTTTTCCAACTCTCCATATGTCTCCAGGAACTGCGAATGAGAAAATACACTCGATTTTCGCTCTCCGACCGGGAGCCCACTAGCTGAAGCCACTCCATCCACCGGGTTTCTCCTATTACTCGGCTGGTACGACGAGAAGAATTGGGCACCCGAAGAAAAGGAAGATGCCGTTGATGTTAGAGGTGTAACGCGAACGGACTCCACGTCGTCTTTCCAGGTTTCGGGTTTACTTGGAGGTTTAGAAAGCATGTGCTCGTACATATCTCGAAGACGCTCGAAGTCTGTTGGGAAGAAAATGTCAAAATATCCTTGTTTGACGAGAAGAGTGGTGCATGGGACAGTGATGTTTTGAAACCTTGTCTGTACGACAGGTGCGTTGACGCCTGGGATGCATTCGGGTAAGGATGAAAAATCTGACAGCAGGAGTCGATGGCGAGGGAAATAGTTGCGCAGAGTCCGCAGAAGGCTCAACATTCGCGTGGGGATATACTCCGTGGCCGACAAATTGGGTGCGAACGGCAACGACAGGTACGACTTCCTCAACGTCGTGGACTGTAAGAGGAACTTATTGATTGGTGGTGGATGCTTCAACGTTTGACGCAAGTTTAGAAATGTCGCAATGAGTGGATCTGTGACTGGGCTATAGATAATATCGAATTCCCCATTCTTGTCAATGGTAACGAGGCCTTGGTACGGTTTCAGAGTTTCTAGGTCGTAGCGTACGAGGTCGTGGGCGAAGTTATCCTGAGATACTGGTTGTTGATGAGAGCGTTCGAGAGATGGTTCAGAAAATCACTTACAATGACTTCCATAGCGACAAAAAAGCATGGAGAATGTTCGGTAGTTTCCCAATGGAAGATACTTTTGTGGGTAATTGTTACGCATGGGTGAGCTTGTAATTTTTGCTTCTGGAGCTGAGCAAGACTCTCGCTGATCTCGATGATATTGTACCGCGTTCGCTCATAGACTTCTGGGTAATCCTCTTGAAGTAGATTGAGGATGTCAAGTGCCAAGGTTCCATTCCCAGCTCCGATTTCGTAGATGACGAAGTCTTCGTAAGGGAAATATTTCAACAAGTATTCCGAAACCAGACACCTCCCAATGGCTCGGCCATACCAGGGCTGAAGCACCAGGCTTCGGTCAACAGAGATATATACTGAGGTAGATGATGACGCTGACCTTGAAGAGTTCTGTAGGCGTGTGCCACAACTGACGTCCAGGTCCATCATGTCTGTCTGCGCCGTAATCAGCATATTTGGCCGCAACTTCTTCCTGAAATTCCGCCGAGTCGCGAAGGGTTGTGAAATCAAACGCCGTGTTTTTCGCGTTGAAGATGGTGGCTTGCTTTGGAAAGTAACCATAGTTTGGGTTGTATAAGGAGTCCTCGATGAAATCGCGGGCCAACATTTTGACACCAGTCGGAGGTTTGGTCTCCGCCTCCAGGGCATTTGCATCGACGATTGGTAGTTTCCGAAGGTCGTCAGATACGTCCCCTTCGAAAGGATTTGTGTTGTAGTTCCATTTATCCTTCGAGTGGGAGATATCTCTGTTTCTACGAGCTTTGAGCCATGATGGCGAACTTGAAAACAGTCGGCGCGTCGGATTCCGGACTAAATGAGGGAGCAGACATTGGGTCGCCGAGGCGCCCAGCAATATCATGGGCCAGGCCGAGCCTTTGCGTCTTCTTCAAAGAGTCCAAAGAGCGAGGAGATATAAGGGTGAGTACTTGAGTACTAAGCACCGAGTACCGAGTCGTCACCGAAAGAGACAATGCGAGAATATTTCGCTGTTACAGTTCGGAGTCGGGAACAGCTTGACGTTGAGGCAACTGCGACCACGTGCCACAGATCAAAACGGTCCTGGACCCTGATCAACATCATATCTCTTCCTAAAACCATTCACTAGGCGTTTAAACATTCGACTGGTCTCGTTGCGCAAGGCGCCAACTCTTTTTAAATGGCGTCGACCGAAAAACTAGTCCAAACCTGGATGGCATCTGGTCGAGAGGAAGAGATTACCCAAATCGTCTCAGGCATGAATCTCGAATCAATAATCCATATCTTGCGAATTGAATTTTAATAACGGCAGACATATCTAACGATAATACCTCACTTATCAACGTTGTCAAAGCTCTAGGAGAATATCTCACTTCGGATGACAGCGATGTACTTCAGAAAGGTCCTCTATTTCAACGGATTTTGACTCAGCAATGTTGGTGTTGATCCTTCGTTGCAGGCGTAGAACTGTTATCTCTAGTAGTCGCTCAGACGCCCTCTGAAAAGCTAAATCGACAATCCGGTACGGTTATCGTGCCTTGTACTCGTTCATGACCTTTTCTAACATTCGATAAGTCAGGGTTCTTATCGCTTTCTTCTGCGGAAAACTTGATGATATGGTGACAATCAAACCTGCATTAAGTGGACTTTCAACCCTTGTCGCCCTTCCTGTGGTTACACCGGCCGAAGTTACCACGACTGTTGAATCGTGCGTTGTTCCCTCTATCCCTGTCTCCTATTTATGTATCCCCGAGCCAGTCTCTTTCAACATGTCAAGATGAAGTCAATCGTCCAGGATGTCAGATTCAAAGTGTTCTCGATTATCGACTCTTTAATGGCATTTCATAGAGATGGTGATTAGATTCTGACATTTGGAGTCATACCATACTAAACCCCATCCTTAGTCTTGAAATCATTGGGCAAACAATTCCTCGAAGGATACATAAGTCTAGCAGAAGGCGAAAAGGATCCACGTAATCTTATGGTAGCATTCGCAATTGCTCGAGTGATATTGATCGAGTTCGATATCTCATCACACGTCGAAGTAAGAGATCATAACTGCGTTCATGAAAATTTGATTATTAACACACCGTAGTCATTGTTCAACATACTGTTTTGTTACTTCCCAATCACATTCCGACCCCCTCCTAACGATAAATATGGTATAACAACAGAGGATCTGAGGATGTCCCTTAGGTGGGCCTTGTGATTTTCTCGGAGACATGACGGTCTAAACATGAACAGAAATTGCCTCAATGCTACACCTGCATTCGGGCCATTAGCAATACCTGTATATCTCGAAAAATTATCTGCCGGTTCGCGAGCTACAAAGGTTGGTTCCCTGACCCATTTTTACTTGGATGTCTTTGACGTCTGATGGTTCATACTTTCTTAGAAGGACACGCTGCAGACTATGGCTACGTGTCTTCCTGTCTATGGATCGGCTTTGTCTCGAGTATCTGCCCGTAAACTATGGAATGCTTTAAAATTAGAGGTATGTGATTCGAAAAAAATTTAGGGATAACTCTGACCGTTCATAGATATTTCAACCCGTAGATCCTGAAACAGAACAGGAAGCCTTGAAAACCACTCGAGTATTGGTTAAGACCATCTATATAGATGAGGAGGCTTCTCTAGAATCCAATGAAGACATCCAGGGCCTTGCCAGGGATGCCTGTGAAGAATGCATACAGATTCTTAAAGAGCCTGAAAAGAGCCAGGCTAAACCTGCTATCAAGATTCTGTCAAGTTTCCTAACAACAACTCGTAACTATTATTATCATTCTTCTCTTAGCCGTCATTGATTGACGGAAAAACCTATTACTAGCTTCTGTCGCAAAATATGTAGTTTCACAAGCTGTTCCACATTTAGTGCGACTCTTCCTCACCCCGGACGAGGCATCCACACGGGCATCCACCCTACAACTCCTTTCAGAATTGATCACAGCTGTCCGTGATTCGACATCACCATCGACTTCAGAAGAAGTTGTACCCTCTCTCTTCCCATACAAAGACGAGGTCCTGGGCGTTTTCAGCGTTGGATTGAAACTGGTTGCAACGCGTCCTGCAGCTTTATCTGGGCTCAATGTACTTGCATCTACCAAGGGGTTGCTATCGGATGAAGAACTAAGGTTTATTGTGCACAATGTGGATGAAATCATGGAAGGAGAACCGCACGAGCTTGATGATGCAACGTAATGTGCCCATTGATACTCGTTCTGAACCAATCCGCCTGACCCTCATAGTAGTGATTCGATTTTGGAGGTTCTAACGACCATTGGCGGTATTTCACCTCATCATGTGGCTGAGCAGACACTTCCTATGCTCTCCAGTTCGTTACCCGATACTGCGCCGCTCCGAAACGATGCCCCTGGACGCGAGAATTGCTGGAGAGTCTTGTCAATGCTTTCTAAGCTGTGTATACAGCCCCAGCTTTTCGAACAGCTTGTAATCCGTTTAATCACCAAGTTGGAACTGATTTGTTTTCCTTCTCCTGAACAACTTGACGTTATATCGTCTGATCTCGAACCGACTGCAGCTTATGCTCATATGATTCTGAAAGCGCTGTCGAATGCCCTCTCCGAGAAGGTCAAGAAGAAGCATCCTGATGTTTCCAAATACATCGATCGCCTGGTCCCTAGTCTGTTCAATGTCTTCGTTTCTTCGGCTGTACTCTCTGAAACTCAAATCGTGGTGGCAACCGAAACGCGCCTCATCGAGGCTGCCGCGGAGATCATCAACCTCGTCGTACAATGTGTGCCATTGCAGTAAGTCATCTTTGACTTATTTATAATGGTCTAGCATTGATCATTTGTAGGAGGCAACAAACGTATTCAATCAGTCTATCCAAGGCCATCCTAGACGGGGACATGTCTTTAGTGTCTCAAGGTTTCCAGAAGGCAGCAGAGAAGCGAAACATTTCGGTTTTCAGTGTAAATGCATTTATTAGTTGACAGACACGTCCCTCACCCACCTAAACAATCTAGGAGAGCAGTACCCCAGTGCAACGGAACCTTTTAGGATTACTAGCAGCGGCTGTCGTCTCTTTAAATCCAGCGGTACGGTCGATTTTTTTTTCCAGCCATCATCTTTTGACCAATCCACTGCATAGGCAAAGTTTCCTCCCGAAGACCCAGAGCATCTTTTATCTATACTATTGAATTGGACATTGGGTATTGCAGACAACGATCTTCAGAAAAATGCGGCCCTCCACATCGTTTCCTCAGTCGTCAATCGACGTGTAGATGGTGAGAACCTCATTTCTGTCTTCTATTTTTCATTTTGGTTAACAGGGCCAAGAATTGTCGTCCTTTTTGGACGCTACACTTGAGCAGTACTGGAATGAGGAGATCGTAAACAACAACGTGGCGCTGTCAAGACGTGTTTGGGCCATAAGATCGTGGACATGGGTGAGCTTTATTTTTCTACCATAAGCGACCATCAGTGCTCAGCAATCCATATTCTAGATAACAAAGGCCTTACTCGTCCGTAAACATCCACTGGCCATGATTTTCACGGAACGGTTATATGACGCCTTCCGTGATGAGGCCATCAGTTGGGAGGCTGCCAAAGCAATCGGGAACGTTGCATCTCCTGATACGGTCTTGACCAAAGCAAATCATGCAGAAGTCAAGGTGAGTTTTTTGTGTTGCACGGAGTATGAACGCACTGAAAAGTCTGTAGATTCTCTATGTTCAAAAATACGTTGGCGCTGTCCTTCCTAAGGTAATCGAGTTTGCACAAGACACCTCTGGTTCGTTTTCTTCCCATTAGAACCCTCAATGAAGAACTCAAAGAAAGACTTAGATCCTACAAGACAAACTGCTGCTCTTGTTGCACTGACCTCTCTCATAAAATCAATTCCACGGACAACATATGCACACCAAATGCCTACGGTATGATTTCCGACTTATAACTGATGGTGCCCCTGGCTTATGTTTCATAGCTTATTCCTCTTTTACTTCGTGGTCTTGAACTTCTCGATGCTGAGATCAGAAGCAACATCATCGAGACTTTCCTCGCCGCAGCAGAGGGCGAAACTCAAGGGAAAAGTCTGGTTTCCGAACATAGCACCACTCTCGTCAACACAATGCTCAACAATTGCAAAACGACTACAATGTCATCAACAGTAAGAAATTCTGTTCGCACCATCACTCAGAAGAGTTGCTAAGTCTTCAACAAACTATAGCGAGTTCGGATATCTGCTTTGCGTTATCTCGCGGTCTTGCCTTCTATTGTGAGGTACGATGTGCTTCATCCGCAGAAGGCAACTGTCCTTCGGGAATTGGCCCTTGTTTTGGATGATCCTAAGAGAACAGTACGAAAAGCGGCTGTGGATGCCAGGTTTGTGCCACCTCGATTTCGTGCAGAGAATCACTGACTGAGAAGGTACCATTGTTCAGGACAAGTTGGTCAGTGACTTAACCTTATCGAAATGAATGCTCCAGGTGCTAATATACAAATCAGGTTCAAATACAAGGGATAGTTAGACAATGACAGGGTATGGAATGAGATCTCCTTCTAGTAGGATAACTATTTGTTCCTATGAAAGTGTAGAAAGTTCGTACAGTATGGCATGGATAATAGGCCATTAAGTTATAGAGAGATATGCAAAAGGATGGCCCCACGGAAAGCAAATAATGGTATATGATGTGAGGAAGTTCATCTAGCCATGATGGCTTGTGTCTTGAGTGCTGCTTCAGCCAGAGCTAGCTCAAAGGCGCGAAGATGTTCCTCGACAATTTTTCTCCCGTCTACCCGCTTGACTGTCGACCGACTTGTGGAACCAGGGGAAACAGGAACAGAAGTGTCCTCAACACCGTCAGTTTCCACGATGCCTGCCTCCCACTTTTCGATCCTCACCCGACTACGCTCAGCACTATCCCAATCGGTCCTCCATCCTCCGAGCTTGTTCTTCAGGGCACGGATTTTTCGTCCGGCCTCTGTCGTGGCAGCACCATTGACTTGAGCTTGTTCAGATATGGTTGTCAAGGATGAAACAAGGGAAGTCGTGGATGAGCGAAGATGTGTGAGCTGGGCAACCGTCGTCGCTGGTGTCGGAGGACCATTGATTGAAGGGGAAGGTAAAAAGGAGTCCTTTATAGGTGAAGTAGTCTGTTCCAGTGAATAGTCCTCATCGCCAAGATGATGTGTATCGGGGTCAAGTTCCCAATCTGACGCAAGAGAATGGCGTATTGTGGGAGTCAAAGGTGACCGTGGTTCTTCATCGATAATATCTATGTTTTTGGCTTCCGAGGCGGGGGGCTCGGCTTTGAAAGTTGTGTCGGAAAGGCCCTCTAGGTGTGCCAGTTCGTCTAGGTGTCCGAGAATGTCACCGCCACCAACCTCAGCGGCAATTTTCCTGAATTCCCTTTCATATTCCAACAATTCGCGAACATGGCCCTCTCTATCTCTAACTGATACGTTCATCCGTCGAATGACGTCCGATGCGAGTTGTTCCAACGTAGGGTGTGAAGGGGAAGAGCCGGGATCAACGTCGATTGTCCGCAGGTGACTGAGGAACTTATCTGTGGACTCGAGATCCTGGGCCAAAACTTCCATCGCATCCTGCTCGGGCTTCTTATGAATAGGCTTCGCTTCTGAAATGGCCGGAATACTGAAGACAGGATCAAAATCGTGCTCATTCAGCGGCTCGTCCTCTTCCGGCGGAAGGTCACGAAAAGACGCGTCGCTCGCCGAAGATGCCAGTTCTGAGGCGAATGTGGGGATATCGTCGACCTCTGTGATCTCGATGGCTAATCCATTTATCTGGTGACCGTGAGGTGGCTCTTCATCGATCCCTTCAGAACCTTCATCGAATTCAATACCGAACTCCTCCGCCAATAACTTGGAGCCTGCACTCGGCTCTGGCATTAGAGCCACTGCTAACTCATGTGCGAGTGAATGATGCCTTCCACCGGCTGAATCGTCGTCTATGGCATGAGCCAGACTTGAAGGTCCTCGAAGCGAAGCGTTCGAACGGCGAGCAGCCAGACTCTGTCGCGAAGGCGACTTCCTTGATGAAGATGGTGCCAGAAAATGTGAGTTAGAAGTCAAAAATTCATCGTCTGGGTCGTAATGGGGCATAATGAGAGTGCTGGTAGCGCTTGGTAGAGGTGGAGATGATGAGCAGTGGTAGATTGTTGTGGTCGTCGTTGTGTCGGTTAGCAATTTGACGCGTTTGACTTTGTGATTCAGAGAATTCGGACCCTTAGCATTACGTAATTAAGGAGTTTCTACATGAAGTTTGCATGAAGTGACTTCAAAGAAAACTTGAAGAATCGAATTCCAAAAATTTCACTTTGAAATTACTGATTACTGTCTGCAGCCCGCAAGGCTAGTACAGAGGAAGCTGAAGAAGAGGTCTGTACACTAACAAACAAAGAAGATCCTCTTCTCGTAACAGACAGAAATCCTGCAAAAAATCTTGTGAAGGGAATTTAATGCTGGAGACAGATTCAAAAAAGGGGCGTACTTTTTCCGTCCCAGTATTTCAGCCTTCGAAAAAAGAGCAGGGGTCTGATATGAGTGGAGACGTTGGGAAAGTGGTCCTGTGAACGAGATTGATAACAAGTCGTATTTCTTTCTTGATCTGGGATGGAGTTTGAACGATCAAGAGACAAGAGAAAATAGAATGCAAGAACATAGGGGCGGGTCAGACTTACGCCGTGACAATAGCCGAGAAAACATCTACTACACGGACTCCCTCAGGATTGAAGACCGTAAACTCTATACAGGATAGTGTCTGGCTGCTCTCGTAATGAGTGGAAGGTATCACTCCTTGGACGTGAGTTACTGAGGGAATGAAAGCAAGGTCGTTGGAGATATCCAGGTTTGATAGGCATTGAAGGCCAGAAGTGTTCCACCCCAATCGCACAGACTCCAGACCGTCGCCGATGTAATACGTTATTCTTGAGAAAACGGGATGACTCTAAGAGCAGGATTGGCGACGACAGTTGACTTGAGGGTTCCTGATCATACCTCAATCTGATATAGGTCCAGATTCAAGTCGGATGTTCCAACTTGACCACAATCGGCTTTGAAAATTCGTTGGCATAGGGTAGAATGCTCCAGAATTATTTTTCTCCAGGAATGACAGACATTGGCTGAGTTCAGAAGAGGAAAATATGACAACTGAGAGAATATGCTGATCACAAGTTCTGAGGGAAGGGAATTCATTGAAGATTGCGGAGAGTAATATGCTTCCAGATTTGGAGGTACGAGGGCACTGGTGCCCTCGCAGAAAGTTAACTAGACAGGTCAACGGTTCCCATTCCCATGCCTATTTAGAAGCATAGAAACAACCGTCTTATCTTTTGATAAAACCCTCGAGAGTGAAAGAGGATTTAAGCCCCCAAAGCCAAAGATCGATGCCAAAAAGCCGCAAGAGTGGTTAGGGGTCCACAGGAGTTGTGATGTTTTCAGCTCTCCCAAGTTCAAGTTCAATCTAGTCTTGGCCTTAATGTCAGACTCTCATGGGCGTAAAAAAAAAGGGTCACGTGTACTTCCCACGAGCCGCGTCGCGTCTCCTTAATTACCACCCCGTTTAATGTAATATACGCGATTTAAGGCTCGTTGCCCATAAATTATGTCAGATACGCCGTCGAAAACACCGTTCAAGTTCCAGTCTACACAAGGCTGGGATTTATGTCGAAAAATCCTGCTCAAACGACTCCCGTTCGGCCCCCATGACTATCAACTGACAGGAATAACCTCCATTCTCGACGGTCGTGACCTTCTGGCTATCTCTGCCACGGGTTCCGGCAAATCTGGCTATATATACATGACACTACATGTAATACTGGCCATTGTTGAAGATAAAACACTCTGCCCATCCGCAAGCTTTCCAGACAATCCTGCTATCTTGGTGGTGTATCCTACCACTTCTCTGGAAGAAAATCAGGTGAGTGTCTAATACAGTGTTTGGGAGAATGATTTGTACCT
>JAHXRV010001810.1:0-65450 GCA_019904355.1 Psilocybe tampanensis | reverse complement strand
ATCATCGAATATATTGACTTTCAGCTCACTGAACAAACCGTGTGAATTAAGTAATTCTCCAAGCTCGTCATAAGTCTCGTAGAACAGTTCTGCGACACACGCTATCTATCGAGAAGATACATAGCGGCGAGACACTTCAAGGGGCATATAAAGCTGATATATTTTGTTCTACCTAAGTATTTCTCTTCTACTCGACTCTAACTCGACGCTCATCTCTCTTTCTCTTTCTCCAAGTTCACTTTCTCACGCTAAGTTGATCCCACGCTCAGGTAAGTTTCGACGCCGTCTCCAAGACGTATACTGTCGTATAGTTTTTGTTACGCATTCGGACGTCCCACGATTAATGATTGACAACCGAAGTATTGATCTGGTATGGTATTGTTCTTTCTACCCACATCCCGTATGTATACCCTCAACGAATGGACACATTCTCGCAATATGGATCACTCATCTATTCCACTGCAGCCTGCGAAGGAGACGAAGCCAACAACATCGATTTCGAAAGTGATATTTCAAACACTGCCTATTGGTGTGCAAAAGGACTATGCTCGAGTATGGTTCTTTGCCGTTCGAACTCTCCTATTCCTAACCTGAACTGCTTCTCCCAGTTCTACGGCCTTTCCGACACCGATCGCCTTACGACGGACGACATTTGTCGTGTGTTGTTCCGTGAGACGGACTGGACACCCGCGCTGGAGATAGAGGGCCATGTGCGACACATCACCACTGGAGGAGCAGTTGTAGCCAGGGAAGCTATGGACCTTGTTGACTGGATCGTAGAACATCACGTCAACGATTCTGCGACGCCTGACAACCTCGAGAGAACGGTCCAGCAGTTGCAGGCGGCCCATTCAGATATCAAAACCGCCGTGCAGGTTTCCAGAGAGACTGCGCGGGACGCTTGGGCTGACATCTTCGCTCTTCAAGGTCGACTGTATGAAGAGAATACATATCAACATACAGCGCTGAGAAGCATCACAGGCATTGTCGGGATGGACCACGCAGAGAGTTTCGAGGGCCACCTTGACATGGCGACATGGGAACGACGGATCGATTTGGCAAACGACTCAAGGTGGGCATTATCTTCTGGAACCTGGCCTCGTTACATCATCTCAGATGCCCTTTTAGTACTCCAGAACAGAAGAGCCATGACCGTCAAACCAATGTTTCTTCGAAATATCACACTATTCAATGTCCTCCGAGCCCACAACGCTATCAAGCTACTGTCTTAGACTCTTCTATCGTCGCTCCTCATCGTTCTACCTCCCTAAAACGCTCCCTGGAAGTCCACAATGCTGACTATGAACCACCGCCATCGAACCTACATGGTACCTCTCTACAACACCCCAAAAGAGCCAGGATTGAAGGACCTTCCCCACCCGGTAATTCCATCAGTCCCGCCAACGACCCTCAGACAATATTAAACTATCCCAGCGAGGATGGCCATGATGATCAGGATAGTTCTTACTCGGACTCTAACGGCACAGAACGGGATTTTATCGACGACCCATACTCGTTTTATGGCCCACACGGCAAAGGCCCATTTCTCGAAGAATTGTCTGGCCGCTATTCCTCAACTGAACAGGAAGTCGACGACTGGGATTTGTCGAATGATAGTGCACTGTCTTTCCGTTGGAGTGCGACGGAGAGCGACAGTGATTGTCTCAACGACCCTGACTTCTTCCCATCCACGGCCTGGGATCTGGAGGATGTCCTCGAACTTGACGCTGCACTTGTGTTTGAAAAAAAGATTCGGCTCTATTCAAAATTTTACTTCGGTCAATATGACATCCATCCCCTACAGTACTTCAAATATATGGACGAACTTTTTGATTGCGGTGGAGCTTTATCTGGAGGGGACATTAGCAGCGACGATTCCGAGCAAGACCATCTCTATCCCGAAATGACCCAGCGATCGGCATTCAGGGGCTCAGGTTCGCAATCACTCGGGTCACTCTTACACGATCCTCTCGAAGAACGTTATGCCGACCCACAGTTCTATTTCCATATTCATACCATCGACGATGACACAATTGCAATGTTAAAGCGACAAGAACACAGAAGATCAAAGGAGGCTCAATGGCGCTTTGTACAACGTTGGTTGTATGACCCTGACTGGAGGAAATTGGATTTAGACCGGCGCCTCGACGATATCTTACCCTCAGACCATTCCCATTTCTATTTCGATGATCGGGAATGGATGCATTTCGAGGAACCCACTCCTGGTGTATTCCCCGAGTATTCTTCGCATGATCCTTAGACGCTCTACTATCCGAATTGGAGTACATATGCCTGTCTATGATCCTGTGTACTTCTTTATCATCTTCTGTGCTGATATCAGAATTATGGTAAACATTCTAAACAGGCTATTCCTTTCGCATGATTCACCTAAAGCATGCCACCCAGGACAAGCCCAGGAACTGATAAACAGGTTTTGTTGGTCAGTCATAGCCTTGCTGCCTTAGTAAACAATTCTTCAAATAATACTAGCTTAAAATTCGAATACCGTTCGGAGTTACCACGTTTATTATCTCGAGCCACACTCTAAGCTGACTCGCACCAGTTCACAATTGGGCAACTTAGACATATAGTTGTACATTATGCCTCACCAACAACATACATGATGTGGTCTCCATCCCTATCAATCGGGGAAGGAAACTCCTTCTGATGGATGTCCTTGTACATGTCTCTCAACACTTTATAAATATACAGCTCGTTCTGCCTCTCGAAGTAATGTTTTCCTCGCTCAGTATGCCTGACGTCTCGCGTTTTGTCAAGGACTGACTCTTCAAATAGGCTAAGTTTGCTTCTGAGGGTGTTGAGGTTTCGAATCTTGTCGGTGAGCAAGTATTGTGCTGCACGAATGCACAGCGACTTCTTGAACGATGGCTAGATGTTAAGCGTTACCACGAAATGAGCTTGCGATAATGGAATGGAGAACCGATGCCGTGCTCACCCTCATTTTGTTCAGGTCACCAAAATAGCCTCTCATCCATTCGTCTTTGAACCTCGGGAAGTTTTTGCCGCATCCAGCATATATCATAGATAATCTCGACATCTTGATGAATCCGCTTCAGAAGAATGTGGGTATGAGGCGAGGTATAGCAGGGCCGAATTCAAACGCGGCGGGTCTTGAGTATGCGATTGGACAGCGTCCTGCGCTGTTGATAGTTTCTGCACGTTGAAGAACGGGGTAAAAGGGCTCGCTCCAGGCGTAGGAAAAGAGGCAGATGACGAAAGCTCTAGAGACCGTATGCGGTCATCGTGGATTAGACGAAAGTCGAGGAATAAGAGGAACACGACTCGGATTTCATGATGGAAGTCCAGAATGGATGCCCTGACCATCCTATGATCACACTTTATTGTTCTCTAAACTCTACTCTACAAGTCCTCAGAGCGTTGCTATGCAGGTTTCAAGCATTTTGTTGTGCTCGAGGTGCCCTTTATTGAAAAATGTGGGCAGATGATGAACGTACTGCGATATGATACCAGGGGAAATATTTTGAAGTGGGTGTCGAAAAACAGTCAGATCACGACAGGGTCTTTCTGACTCGTGCTGCTCGAAAGCCCAGCGAGGGATAGTCGGGCAAAGAAGGAGCTGGAAGCTAAACGCGCGGCAAAGGTGAAGGAGCGAAGCGGATGAGGAATGTCGGTAAACGCGAGACTAAAGAGATCGCTTTGGCCACGAGTCCATGCTTATAGCGAGCCAGATGATCAAAAAGGTCCATGACATTATTAACATCCTTGGCCACGAAATCACTTTCAAGCGTCGCAATCCAAATATAGTCCTCTACCTCTAGCAGCAGTGTCACTCTCGTATGTTCGAATTTGGCTCGAATGAGGCGCCGCAACGAGAATGACGGTATTGCGCCGAGGATACCAGAAATCCTCAAGTCTGATGAGAAAGCGTAATTTAGCATGGTCCATTTGAACGTCAAAGGGTAGTTTCGGAAAGCCTGACGTGAAGTTGTATGCCCTGTCGATGACTTGGTTTGAGGCTTTGTTATTAAGTTGTTGTTTTACTAGCGGTGAAAACCTCGTTCTGGAAGGTGGGGGTTGGCAGAAAGAAAGAGTAGTTGATCATTATGAGCGTGTACAAGAACAAGAAATCCAAAATCGCCATCAAAGTTGACAACGATGAACGTTCTTGAAGAACAGGAACAAAAGAGATTAAGGGTGCAACCACACGGATCGGCCAAGACGGCCGACATGGCATTATTCAAACTCCGCCTGGAGTTGCCGGAAGTGATTTAACGTTCCTCACTGGATATGTGGACGAATGATTTTGTAAGCAGTCAAAGATGAAATCAACCCCCGCGTCGCCAATATCATAGACACCACGAGCGTCAAAAGTCTTCAAACTGCAATTCCAGTGCACACTAACCTGGCACCGTCGATCTCCCAAGGTATGTAACGGCATCGGGATCATGGACGTCTAAATGGGGAATTCTCACCACATCTCGACCCGAACATATAACCACGCTCTAACTGAACGCTATTGACCCAGCAAATTCTCCGGAAACACGTGATGCCCCGGACATCTCCGCCAGGGCCATCCTGGTGCCGCTCCGGCCATCACTCTGAGGGACTTGGAAGAAAGTTGGCTACATACATAGAGAGCGCTTCAGGGGTACCTGAGGCTTGCTTGGCCGCCGATGTTAATTAGCAAAATAAAAGAGTCTTATCATATTTGAATAAAAACAGGACTAGAACATTTTGCTGAACGCGAAAGCCAAATTTGGATATTCATTCCCTTTTCACAGTGCTGCCAAAACAACTTCGACACGCGACTCAAGCCGTAATACGCGTCAAACACGCGTCAGAAGATTACCAAACTCGAATTTACGTGTCTGGTGCCGTTCCGATGGACCCTAAATATAGATTTTGTCAATCCTGCAAAGGTAACAAGCCACTCAATGCCGATCACTTCAAGGCATTGCGAGCAGAAGAATTCTCCAAGACTTGCATGGATTGCCTTGAAAGAAGGAAGCAGAATCATCACAGCAAGAAGAGCAACAAGGAGAATGTCGATGAAATTGCGGACTCTGATGACGAGAGTTCCGACGACGTTGACACCACAGCCGACTTCATTGATATGTCTGCCGTCAATCTTGACGTGTTTTTGGATCTCCTCTCGCAACGTCACGAAGACATTAAAACCATCACGGCGCGTATTGATGTCACCAGAATCATGGAGTCGGATATGCGCACCACAGCGGATAAGGTTTCCGAGGAAATATGGGAATGCATGAAGTACCGTTTTCAGTCAGTAATCAATTCAAACCTGTCATGGACCATTTTCTGACACATTTATCTCAAGTTATCACAGTGTTTATCGCCACAAACGAACTCAATCCGAAACATTCAAATACCATTGCGCGCAAATAGACAAACGGCAGCATAAACCCAAAAAGGGTCTCCGTGAAGGTGCTGACCTTCGTGATAAAGGGACCATGGCTAGCTTTGCCTGTAATGGATGGCTCAGTATCAAGGTTCACCAACATAGTCCTGTGGTGGATGTCAAACTCAAGCATACAGACAATCATGTCCCTTACTGGAGGATTGATGTTCCGGAAGAAATTCAAGCGCTTGTGAAGAAGAATTTGAAACTCTCGATGCCTGAGGTGAGCTACAAGTACTCTAAGACTCTACTAAGTCCGACTTACATGCAAAAATACAGCTATGGCAAGCTGTGCTTGAAGTAGACCCAATTCCAAAGTATTCGCAAAAAGCTATCTATAGGCTTTGGGCGGAACAAAAATCAAAGGAGTGGAAACGCGATCCGGATGAATTAAAATCCGCAAAGATCCTGATTGACGAAGCCTCAAAAGATCGGTCGTCATTGTATAGTGTCGAAAACATCCCTCTTCACGAGGAGGAAGGGTTTACCGCGATTGCATTTGCATTACCAGAAATGCTTAGGCAATGGGGTGGCCGTATCCGCGAGATTGCGCTCGACTCCACATGTAAGTGGATCAATGATACCGCTCAGATTGCTCAATATTCATTTCTGATAATTTCCCAGATAATACAAACTCGTCCAAATACGAAGTCTATGCACTTCTGGGCGAAATTTACGGATCTGGCTGTCCATTGGGATATCTACTAATTAACTCGACAAATGGTGGGCCAAATGGAAAGGAGCGATATATTTCAGACCTCCTCAATCATTTCCGCACAAAGTGGAAGTTAAAGCCCATTATCACGCTCACCGACAAGGACCTCTCGGAGATCAACGCATTTCTCAAGATATTCCCTGAAGCCAAGCATCAGCTATGTTTCTGGCACTGTCTGCGTGCGATCAAGACGCGCCTTGCAATTTTACGCCGAAAGCCCAAGTACTACGATGTCAAGGAGGCCAACATGGAGTTTCCGTGGATTAACAAGGAGTTTGTCCCAGTATCTCAAAGAAAGGACAGTGAAAAGACTTCACAGGTATGTAATTATGTCACTCACTCGACATTCCACTGGCACGATGTGTTTATGACCATTATTATCATATTTTAGTCTCAATACATCGCACAAAATCAGATCCCCAGACTGACCATCCGCCTGGGGGGAGTTCTGCAAAACAGCGCGCCAGACTTACCGCCTTCGAGTGGTAAACGCCTTGTTATACGCCTAAATGGGGTTGTTCAAAGCGTCGTTCCCCTTCCAAACAAGGAATTAGATCTTCCGGACTCGGACAACCGGCCTGATTCGAGTCAAAAGCTACCGCCTGGCCGTGATCTGACTGGTAGCGATGACCCAGACAAGTCCAACGACGAGTCTAACGACAACGACACAGAAGATGAAGAGGGAGAACTTCTTTCTCGGGTTGATAAATTGCTCGAAAACGAAATGGATGCCGAAGATGGTCCCGATTGGATGTTCGACGACGGAGAACTTAAATCCCAGGATCCCAATTATGTTTTCTGCCCTGCTCCCCATCGGAAACAGATCTTGCATTTGTTCACTAAACATTTCTGTCAGCACCCTCTTTTTGCGGAGAAAGATGGGAAGTGGACCGCCCGTAAAATCCGGGACAATGCAGTGTATGAAATGTACACATTCTGCCATACTCGAGGTCTCTCCGAGGTCTGGGGTTATATGTGGGCTTGCTGGTACTCCCCAAAGATGTGGAAGCTCTGGGCTCGATCCACTTCGCCCGCAATCTCTCGCCTGCGTACAACTATGACTGTCGAGAATTTCTGGAAACAGTTGAAGCACGACCACCTTCACAACTTCCACCACCCGCGGCTAGATCATCTTGTCTGGATTCTCATCAAGCGCGTAACGGCGGTGTATGTTGTGCGAGGAGAGATCCTCAATGACGAAAATCGCCTGGGACGTACCAAAACTCTGACAAGCTATCAGAAATACTTCAAGAAAGCGTGGAAGAAGCTCTTGAAATCCACAGTGAGTGACAAAGTGTACGATACACGAGTCGACGAATGGACATGTAACTGTGGACGCCAAAAATATGACCGTCACCACCTATGCAAACATCTTGTTCAAGCAGTCGGAACACCTCCGATTCCCTTCTGGTCACAGATCTATCGCCGCCGCGCTCTTCCAATCTATCGACACCCTGATCTTGTCAGCATATCAGATGCTCAAAGTGACACAAAGCGAAGGACGCACATTGAGGTGGACGGAAGCATTACCGACGGCGATGATCACATCTGGACAGGCAGTCGAGAAGTATTGGAGGGCGAAGGGGGCTGGAAAACACAGCTCTCAAAAGTGAACATATCACTTGTTCTCGGCAAGCGAATACGTGAACACTATGAACTTGAAGACGATCAAACTCAGGTCAGCAAGAAATCCAAACTCGAAGTCTCCGAAGTTGCAAAAAGCGCCGTACCTAGGGACTCCGACGAATTACACGAGGCCACTAGCACCAACTTGGCGTCCAGAAGATCTGAAAAGCTGCCGCCAACTTACATCGACCTTACGATGTCGTCTCCTCCAAGAATAGAAATGGAGGCGGTGGTAGGAGCACAAGATCAAGCCGCTCAGTGGCGGAGTTCATCTCCAATTGCATATGGATCTGATGATGAAGAAGATGTGAGTTAGACATCAGAACACTCATGGATACTGACTGATAAGCATGGCTTACTAGGATGACAAAAACCGAGAACAACTGAAGGCTCGCGCAGAGATATTGCGTCAAGCTGCCGACATCATGGACGGCCAAGCTGAGGATCCAGGTCCTGACGGTCGGATTTGGAGGAAATCAGTCGTCGAACGTGATATTGGGCGTGATGCAGAATTTCTTGTCCATGACGTACAGAGGTTCGAGGAGACTGGCAGGAAACGAACGAATACTTGGGCCAACTCGAAGAGCAAGAACAAGGTGAGGGAAATGAAAAACACGATGGGTTATCAGAGAAGACGTTAAAATTTCAGATTCTCACGCGCTCAAATAACCTTTTCCACCTTCTTTCATGTTTATTACTGGTATTTTACACTACAATGTCTTTTCACACTCTTTTCATGCCGTTTTTCTCTCTATGTTGTTTGTACAAGTCCATCATGACGTCGCGATACCTCAAAAGGAATGTTTTCCGGAGACATTCCTAAACAAGAAGCGCTAAGTATCCTTGGCGAAATACCTGTTCTTATGCGGATGCCGTCCCATGCCGTCTGATGTCCCTGGCGGAGCATCACGTGTTTCCGGAGAATTTGCTGGGTCAATAGCGTTCAGTCACGCTCTAGCCCCAGGTCTTGTTCGGACTCCATAAAGCCCCTCACACCTGCCTCACGATCTCTTCCTTCCTTCGACATATCTCGCCTTGCTCCTACAGACAGTTCATCATGCTCAGAGGGCGCTCTCTTGCGACCACCACCACGCGTCTAAGTGCCAACGTAATATCGTATGTGCGAACCATTCATTCATCGTGCTCTTCACTGAACGATACACCCAGGAAGAGCCTCAGGCCAAGGTCTTCGTCGTTTATCCCAAACAGACGACTTACAACCAATTCTGAGCCCCCGGAGGATCTGTATGAGTTTGGAGTGAAACATGTCACCAAGGGTCTTGGGAGGATCACAAAGGGGATCATGACGAAAGGAGCGGGGTCGTACGTCTACTATGACGATGGGAGGAAATACCTTGATTTTACTTGTGGAATTGGTGTTACGAATCTGGGTGAGTGGTCTGAATGTCATTCTGAACCTACTTTTCGCTGATCTTGTGTTACTACCTTTAGGACATGCACACCCAACGGTGAGCCAGGCGGCTGCTGAACAATGCATGCAGCTCGTTCATTCTCAAGTACGCCCTTGGTCTTATTCTTTGTCTACTCACACCAAATGACCACGTAAAAACAGTGCAGCATCGCACTACACGAGCCCTACATCCGCCTCATTGAACGTCTCCTCCCCGTGATGCCCCACCCCTCCCTCGACTCTTTCTTCTTCTGGAACTCAGGCTCCGAAGCCGTCGAAGCCACCCTCAAGATGGCTCGTCTCATCACCAAACGACAGAATATCATCTGCATGCAAGGCGCGTACCACGGACGCACCTTCGGTGCCATGGCCGTCACGAAGAGCAAGACCATCTACGCAGGCGGCCAGCACCCGCTCATGCCAGGCGTCTTCGTCATGCCATACCCGTACTGGCACCACCAACTCGCCGACGCGGACCCCCAGACGTCCCCCGCAGCGCTCACCGAAGCCGCGCTATACCAACTCGACCTCCTCCTAGCCCAACAAACGGCTCCGAAGGACACCGCAGCGATCATCGTCGAGCCCGTGCTAGGCGAAGGAGGCTACGTTCCAGCTCCACCCGAATTTCTGAGAGGCCTCAGGGAGGTGTGTGATCGTGAGGGGATTCTGTTGATCGTGGACGAGGTTCAGAGTGGGTTTGGGAGGACAGGGACGATGTTTGCGATTGAGGAGAGCGGTGTGAGGCCGGATATTATGGTTATTGCGAAGGGACTTGGGAATGGGTTCCCGATTAGTGGGGTTGTTAGCAGGAGAGAGTTGACAGACAAGCTGGCTCCTGGGAGTATGGTTCGTTCGTGTCTTCTCCCATTTACCTCGTTTTCCTTACAGTATTTTTTTAGGGAGGAACATACGCAGGGAACGCTGTGTCGTGTGCCGCCGCCGTCGCTGTACAGGACGTCATACGCGAGGAGAACATCCTCGATAACGTCCGTTTACGGTATGTCTATCCTCTCAATCCATGTGTACAATGGACTCCCACTTACCTTGCAACTCTTCCCTAGATCTACAGACCTCTTCTCTTCACTCAACGCATTGAAATACGACCCCGCCATCGCACCCCATATTCTCGACATCCGTGGCCGAGGACTGATGGTCGGCGTCGAGTTCGGCTCACCCCGCTCACACAAACACGAAGATTTCACA
The DNA here is from genome assembly GCA_019904355.1 of Psilocybe tampanensis. Lineage (NCBI taxonomy): Eukaryota > Fungi > Basidiomycota > Agaricomycetes > Agaricales > Agrocybaceae > Psilocybe > Psilocybe tampanensis. Next base: position 55,094 of record JAHXRV010001810.1, on the reverse strand, counting down.
TCCCACTCCTCCGCCTCCCTCCCCACCTCTTCTCCCCACCACCCCTCATCCTCTAAACACACCGAGATCAAACACCCTAAGAACATGGCGTCGCGCGTGGCGAGTAAGTGTATCGAGAAGGGGATGTTGATCCTCACGACGAGTGTGTATGAGACGATCAGGTTCATCCCGCCTTTGAACGTCACGAAGGAGCAGATTACGGAGGGAGTGGGCATCTTTGGGGAGGCTGTTCGGGAGGTCTTGAGGGAGGGTTGAGTGGGTGAATGTACTGTTATATCAAAGTTTTTGTACCATCGATTTTTGTTGTCAATCAATCAATTGCTGTCGTCATACATACATACATAAAAATTGAAAGGAGATGCTATGGAAATGTGGTGCGAGATACGTAGAGTAATAAAGATACAATCATTGGGGCCCGGGGGTAGCGGAATCGCCCAGCAAGAAGTCAAGATGTGACAGGCTCATAATGGAGGAAAGGGACGAGTACGAGGCACTCCTCGAACGTTCGCGTGGTGTCGGTTTCAGGCTACTCTCGATTTCTTTGCTGCGCCGCGTTCTTTTCCGTCCCCTTTCACTTCTGGATCCGTTGTCGTCATCTTCATCGGAGTTGGCGTTGGTGTTGTCCTTGCTTTTATCTACAACACTCCCATCTCCCGCCAAGCTTCGGGTTCTTTTCCGCCGAGTTGCTGCTCCGTCCCCTGTTGAAACAAACAAATTGCATTAGAAATCAAGTACACAGTCCAGGAATCCGAGTCTTACCTGGAACATCCGCATCGTCCATGAACCACTTCAAAAGGTGGTCTTTCATTACCGATAACTTCCTGTTTGACACACGCCGTACGTTCCCGCTCTTCCGGCAAAGGGTGTGGATACGCCATGATGACATGGCCCGTTGGGACGCCATCTCGATATCAAAGTTTTCGTCCAGCACGATGTCGTCGTCGCTGAACGTCTGAGCGTGTCCTGATCCAGAGGGCGAGCCTGCCGCGCCCGACGTGGCGTTGCCAGCCACTCGCTTCTTGGGTGCATAGCGGTGATGCCTCCCACCACTGAAATACTCGAGGACAAACCAGACTTTCAAGATGTCATCTTGCTTCGCAAGGAAATGATCGATGATCAGATCATAATACAAGATATACGCGCAGAAAAGCGCATGTCGATCCGCTGTCAGAGTTTTCTGGGCGAGTGGGAGCGTTTCAGCGAGGAGCCATTTTTTGGACAGGAAGATCTTGAGGAGGTCGAGGTGCTCTGAGCTGACGGTCTCGGGGTCGAGAGAATCAGCATCATTGTCCATGATGTTGATCGCCTGCAAGTCGACCCGGCCGTCTGTCCTTGGGAGGAGCTTATATTGAATTTGATTGGCGTTGAACACTTTGTTCATATGGACGGTGGTGACCTTCTGCGACCAGTTATGTTTCTTGTCGACTGTCAGCCAGTTGTAGAAATCTGAAAAGGGGGTACCATCGGACGACATGGTCGTGGGGTGCCTGTGAGAGATCGAGTGTTTTCGAGGACTTGGCTAGGGGTGTGGCTTAGCGTTTCCGGAGAACCGGAGATGAATTCCTTTGAGGGCGTTCAAGAAATCAAATGAATCGGTCAGGAATATCGGAAATGAGGGGCAAGCGAGAAAGGCGATCAGTGGCATTCACCGCACCGTTGATGGGACCGGGACTCAATCAAACTCCGATTCCCATGATCAATCTCCTCCTCTTCAGGCTGGAGTTTTTATAAATTTCAAATGAACGGTACTAGTACTTATTCATGTCCACTCAGAACGTCTCTGGCCCCGCTCTCCAAGCACTGGAATCGTTATCACCCTCTGAGATAACATTCCTCCAATCTGTACCCAAAGCTGAACTACATGCACATCTGAACGGATCGATCCCTTTGGATGTGCTGAAAGAACTCGCAGAAGAATACCTTACCACCCGTCGGGCTGAAATACGAGCTGCGAATCGATCTCAAGTCAATGGGACAGGAAATGTGGACGAAGAGACAAAAGCAGGAACCTTGGGACAAGGTGCTACACCCTCGATTTCTGATGATTCATTGCTGAAGGGAATCGAGGCGATCGTTAGGGGCCCGAAACTCGAGAAGATAAATGATTTCTTTGGGCTCTTCCCCGCTATCTACGCGCTCACATCCACCCGCGCGTCTCTGGCCCGTGTAACGAGAGCCGTTCTGGCCTCCTTTCTCGATCCCATCCCGGTTCCCGGTCCCACCACTCCTGACGTGGACGCGTTGTCTGCTGATAATCAGACCGAGGACAGTGCACCAGCCTTCTACCCGCCCCAATGCACATATCTGGAGCTCCGATCAACACCACGCTCGACTCCGACGATGAGCAGAACAGAATACATTCTCACGATCCTCGACGAGATGGACCGGTACCCGCCCTCCAGCGTCGGCCTCATCATCAGTCTCGATCGAAGGATGGGCGACGAAGTCGTGAGCGATTGTTGTCGGATCGCGTGTGAGCTTCGAGAGTCTGGGAGGAGGGTGGTTGGAGTTGATCTGTGTGGAGACCCGACGGTTGGGGATGTTAGAACGTTTGAACCGTATTTCGAACGCGTCAGGAGGGCTGGGCTGGGAGTGACAGTACATATTGCCGAGGTACTTGTTTTTTCTTTCCCCTTTTTTCTGTATGTCCTGTAATTTGTCTCCGTTCTTGCTAGACACTCGCCAATACCACAGAAGAAACGCTCGCCCTCCTCTCATATCACCCCGATAGACTAGGTCACGCCACGTTCTTGGATGACCAGGCAGTCAAGATCGTATTCGAAAGGGACACTTGCATCGAGATCTGTTTAAGTTCAAATTTATTGTATGTTCAGGGCCCAATTGTCCATCCCTCCAGGAACTGACCCGTAAATCACGACTACTCCAGATGCAAAACGGTGCCGGCGCTCGAGGAGCACCACATCGCACAATACCTCAAAGAAGGACATCCTATCGCTATATGTGTGCGTTCCTTTTCTTCCTTTCCACCATCAGACGCCATATTGCTAACACGTAACTCATAAATTCACTCAATTCCAAAGACGGATGACACACTGCCGTTCCGCACGTCCCTCCTAGCAGAATACGCGCTTCTGCTCGCCAAACCACCACTAGGCCTGGGATTGTCGGAGGAGCAGGTCCGTCTGGTTGGGAAGATGAGCATGGATGCGCGGTTTAAGTGAGCTCCTGTCTAAATACAAGGTATACGCCCATGATACTGCACTGTATCGTGTGGTTGAATTCTGAGTCGAGCGGTATTCTACTACTACTAGCAAAGAGTTACAGAATGGGACGTGAGTCGGCAAATATCTCAAAGACACCGGAGGAAGGTTCCACAAAATGGTTCCATTCCTCATCGTCGAAGTTGAAATGGGGGTGTTCAGAGGTTAAGATCTCGTTGAGGCGCCGATCAACGTTTATATTCCCCCACCCTGGAAGAGGATCAAATACATCCATTAGCACCAACTGCCACCGGGACTGCCTTGTTCACATAATTTGCTCTCGCTTGAGCTCTGCAATCATTTCTTCGGTGTAAGTGTGAGATTGCACAATAAACTTGACGTTGTCGCGAATGTGCCGGATAGGATCCAGTAACATCTCGATACACCGTTAAAGTTGATCAAAATCCGGGTTTTCTAGGATTATCTTGTCGTGTGGAAGGACTCCTCCTACTGAGATGGGAAGCATTACAAAAGGTCGAAACCTATGGATTCCTCCGCAGGAATTTCGTTTTGTCGTTTATGAAGGTGAGATTCACTGAGTTGCATGACCTGTGTCATATTTTTATCGAATTGTTTAGCAAGAGAACTTGCAGAGGGGCTTCTCGCAGAGGAACCGACAAAGAGAGTTTCTGTGCGACAAGCTTTGGAGAACACATGGCTCTTGGAAACAGGGAAACGAAACATAGCTTTGGAGTTAGCCCAAAATCCGGTTACTGCTACAACGCGGCGCTCGCACAACTCAAGTTCTGCGGTGGATCGCCGTTCCACTCATATGAAGAAACTTCAACAACTTGCGAAATTGGCTAAGCAACGTCACACACAGAGGCTGAGAAGGTTCAAGGCCCTGAATCTTTGTTTATTGTAGCATTTTATAAAGGTCTAAATAGCAAAAGGATTATATTCAGGATACTCGGGGAATATATCAGGAGTAGGTTCCTCGAAATGCATCCATTCCCGATCATCGAAATAGAAATGGGAGTGGTCTGAGGGTAAGATATCGTTGAGGCGCTGGTCTAAATCAAGTTTCCTCCAGTCAAGGTCATGCAACCAATGTTGTACATTCGCCCATCGACCCATCTTTGATCGTCTTCGATCATTTCTCCTGAGAATTGCGAGCGAGTTGTTGTCGTGGGTATGAATGCGGAACCAGAACTGTGCGTCGCCATAACGTCTTTGGAGAGGATCGCGCAAGAGTGACCCGAGTGATTGCGAACCTGAGCCCCTGAATGCCGATCGCTGGGTCATTTCGGGATAGAGGTGGTCTTGCTCGGAATCGTCGCTGCTAATGTCCCCTCCAGATAAAGCCCCACCGCAATCAAAAAGTTCGTCCATATATTTGAAGTACTGAAGGGGATGGATGTTATATTTACCGAAGTCAAATTTTGAATAGAGCCGACTCTTATTTTCGAACACAAGTGCAGCGTCAAGTTCGAGGACATCCTCCAGATCCCAGGCCGTGGATGGGAAGAAGTCAGGGTCGTTGAGACAATCACTGTCGCTCTCCATCGCACTCCAACGGAAAGACAGTGCACTATCATCCGACAAATCCGAGTCGTCGACTTCCTGTTCAGTTGAGGCATAGCGGTCAGACAATTCTTCGGTAAATGGGCTCTTGCCGTGTGGGCCATAAAACGAGTATGGGTCGTCGATAAAATCCCGTTCAGTGCCGTTAGAGTCGGAGTAAGAACTATCCTGATCATCATGGCCATCCTCGCTGGGGTAGTTTAATATTGTCTGAGGGTCGTCGGCGGGTGGGGAAGGTCCTTCAATTCTGGCTCTTTTGGGGTGTTGTAGAGAGATACCATGTAGGTTCGATGGCAGTGGTTCATAGTCAGCATTGCCGACTTCCAGGGAGCGTTTGAGGGAGGCAGAACGATGAGGAGCGATGATAGAAGAGTCTAAGACAGGAGCTTGATAGCGTTGCGGGCTCGGAGGACATTGAATAGTGTGATATTTCGAAGAACCATTGGTTTGACGGTTATGGCCCTTCTGTTCTGGAGTACTAAAAGGGCATCTGAGATAATGTAACGAGGCTAGAAGATAATGCCCACCTTGAGTCGTTTGCCAAATCGATCCGTCGTCCCCATGTCGCCATGTCAAGGTGGCCCTCGAATCTCTCCGCGTGGTCCATCCCGATAATGCCTGTGATGCTTCTGAGGGCTGTATGTTGATATATATTCTCTTCATACAGTCGACCTTGAAGAGCGAAGATGTCAGCCCAAGCCTCCCGTGCAGCCTCTCTGGAAACCTGAATGGCGGTTTTGATATGTGGATGGGCCGCCTGCAACTGCTGGAACGTTCTCTCGAGGCTGTCAGGAGTTCCAGCGTCGTTGACGTGGTGTTCTACGATCCAGTCGACGAGGTCCATAACATCTCTGGCTACGACGACTCTTTCAGCGGTGACGTGTCGCACATGGCCCTCTATCTCCAGCGCGGGTGTCCAGTCCGTCTCACGGAATAGCACACCGCAGATGTCGTCCGTCGTAAGGCTTTCAGTGTCGGGTAGGCCGCAGAACTGGAACAAAGAGTTCGGGTCAGGACTGAGAGAATGAGTTGGAATGCAAAGAACCATACTCGAGCATAGTCCTTTTGCACATCAATAGGCAGTGTTCGAAATATCGCTTTCGAAATCGATGTTTCGCCGGGGGTTGTTGGGTTCGTATCGTTCGCAGATGGAATAGATGGGTGATCCATATTGCGAGAATGTGTCCATTTGTTGAGGAGGGAGTACCGTATACATACAGGATGTGGGTAGAAAGAACAATACCATACCAGATCAATACTTCGGTTGTCAATCAGCGTATACCCGAATATGTAACAAAAGCAATACGACACCCGACTACCGGCCCACAGTAGTGCAGATGCCTAAACAAATCTTGAGAAAAATGCACAACTCAATCAATCGAATGCTCGATTTCCTGCTGCTGGACATGAAGCTCAGAAATGACATCGCCAATCCCTACCCTCCAACACCCCCGCCGGAAAGGCCAAAAGGACGACAGGCATGGACAGACGGAGCTCCATGACGGCGTGGACTGAACAAGCTAAAAGAGTACATAAACTTGTACCAAAATTAGACGGGCACGACACAACGCGTCTAGCGGGGAAAACAAGGACTCGGACAAGCGTTGAGCTTGGGTTCTTCAAAATGCATCCAACATCGCCACCAAGCCTCCCTGACTTGTGGCATTTGAACTCATTTCACCTTCCTTGAGGGTCTGAATTGTTTCGTCGTCGAGCCTGGTGTGACTGGAGATAGAACTCAAAGTTGTTGTCATACATGTCCAGAGGGTCCCATAAGAGGGTCGTTTCGGGGTAATAGTATGCTTGTTGGGAGTCATCGCTGTGAACGTCGCATTCAGATAGCACCCCACCATAGTCGAAGAGTTCGTGCAGTGGATAGTTGTGATTGCTTTCGAAGCGAAGTCTTCTATCGACGCGGACGACATAGCGAGATCAGAAATGCCAGTCGTACCTCGCTTCTTCGCCGCCTTTTGTGTGACATTCGAATTTAATCCAGGGTACAACTGCTACACCCTCGCAGTTACGTCGATATCGTTCAAGATGCCACGTATGTTGGGTTGACCTTGACGAACGAGAAGGTCGGTACAAGCATCCCGCGCAACCTTGAGGGAAATCTGGACGGCGGTTTTATACGTGAATATATGGTCTGTAACTGGTCCACCATTTTCTCGAGGTTGTCGGTCTTTTCGTGGCCGGAACGGTACGCCAGGATATTCCGTCGCGCTACAAGGATACAGAATGTCAAAATAAGCATCCTGAAAGAGAGAAAAAATAGAAAAGAGGGGGACATACCGCGCATATATTCGACATAACAATGCTCAAGGAGGCCTCGGAAAGCGACGGAGGTTCCCCATGTGTATGGATCTCCCGGATCGACCATACAGAAGAACAGCCATCACGAAAATGAAAAACAACCAAGTCGATGTCCATCCTAAACGAAACTCCTTCATAATTCGATCGTCTCTTTGGCCTTGAACTTCCTGCCAGCACGTTCAGCTGCACGGAATCGGAATTGGTTCCCGTAAAGCTCGAACTGGATGTGCGGCTCCTCGAGGACCGTTTTGGGTTGTGGGATAGAATTGGTAGTCTGATCGGTTGCAGAAAGTGGAGGTAAAGGGAGTGGAAGAGGGGAGCTGGTTGTGTGCCCAGGTGGGAGGACGGAGTACAGGGGGACGGAAAATGTGAATATCGAATTTTGTTTTGGGAGGACTGGAGATTGCGTGAGACTGAGACCTGTATGACGGAAGGGAATTGGCACGATACCTTTTAGCTTGTCGTCCTTCGTCACGACCTTAAAAGCGTTCTCCGTCTCGTGCATTACGATGCCCGAAAGTCCAATAAGACATGGGTTCTTACTTCGACGTACTAACGGGACGCTTCGGAATCAATGAACGTTTCGAGTAAAAAGAAAGAGTAGATACCTGTCATGATGGATCCATGGTAATCAGCTTTGAGGAGCTTCGGGTGCATGTTGGACGAGCTGGGCATGGCCTTCAAAGCCGCCTCTGTTGTCGGTGTCTGCGTAGGCTTCGGAGGAAGAGAAAGAAGCTCAGACATATATCCCATCCACAGACGATGCAGCGGGATGAATAGATCCCATCTACGTTTGATACTCAGTACATTTGACGAGAAGAAACAATAACAATCACGTACTTTGCCTGACTCTCATCGAATTTCCACAATTCCTTCTCTTTGGCCTCGCGTTTCCCGACCTTCCCCATCTTCTTCCGTTCCCGCTCCTTCACCCTCGCCGCGCGGTTGTCGCCCAGCGCCTTCTTCGCCCGACTATCCCTTGCTGGATTTTCGAGGAGCATAAGGCGGTTCTTCACACGCGTATTGTACATCACAAGTGGATCGGATGTTTGGGAGAGGTTGGACGTCACGTAGGAAGGCGTGAACGGTGATGTGGAGGTGAATTTGAGGCGCTCTCCTGTTCCCTGAAGTTCGTTCAGATTTCTGCGAAATAAAAGAAAGAGAAGGAACTTCTGACCTTTGGAAATGGAAACGGAGCGTAGGGGTCCAGTAACTTGGGTTTTGCGGTTGGATTGTCCATGTTCTTGTTCTTGATCATGATCGAGAGGTCGTCGGCTGGGCGAATAGAATAATTGGCACAGCCACTTCATAAATCAATCTCCGCTTCAAATCCGTCAGATACCTGCCGAGTCCCGCCGAACTCTTCAACCTGCCATCCACACTCTTCTCTCATCGGTTCACTCGCTCAGAAATCTCTAGCATTAAAATTGGCAGAGGCGATTCTCTGTATTGACCCAGGGGAACGCCTTTCTATGAAGGCTGCTCTAACCCATCCGTGGTTCAAGGAGATGAATTCTGAGCTCGCGCCAGCCAAAGTCAAGCGACTCAGGGTCCCAAGCGAAGACCTTCGGAAAGATGGCCGCAAGGCTAAACCAGACCCGACGCCTCATTCGAGTACCAGCCAAAAGAACCAAACTTGTACAAGCCAGTGACACTGATATATGCTAAACCGCTCAGTTTGCATATGGGGGAATTTCGGCCACATCGTATCAACCTGCCAATGAACCCTTGATTCGCCACAAATTGACTGTAACTACTATGAACCTCTTTTTGCACATTTATGTTTTTCCATGGTCATGTCCCTCTCTACTTCGCTGTTAACAAATATATCATGACCAAACGATGCTAGCATATGATCCCCGTACTGGTAAATGGGAGATGTCGAACATCGGAAATGCAAATAAAATGTTTCCATATCCCTTGGCATATCTGTTCAATTAAAGATAGAGTACTGGGGTGGCCATCATGCGCAGAATATTTTCGCGATCACGGCTTCAATATATACAATTCCCTATGCCACTTTAAAACGACCAAAAGGTTGAAATCTGAGTGCCCAAGTCGTAAGAGGGAATCATTCTGAATCCCGTTCAAGGAAGGGAAGCCAACGGTTCTCAGGGCAATCTAATATTATCTTTGGAGACCGTGGTTCCGGTTGACGAGAGGAAACGGGAGGCGGTCCAAACTTCGTCCATTCCTTATCATCGTAGTAGAATTGCCGATGGTCTGATGTCAGGAGGTCATCCAGTCGCTGCTCAAAATCCACTGGGAACGATTTGAAACCATCTCTGGCCTTGATTTTGACGATACGCCGCGAGTGCAATTTGTATCGTGCAATTGCCTCTTCTCGTGGTGGAGGGATCAAGGTACGGCCATGTCGGTGGACAGGGCGATAGTGAGCCATATTATCCCAGCGGGGGCGGTCCAACATAGGTCCAAGGGACGGAGAAAGGCCTAACCACCTCGACCTCAATGCGAAAGAAAGCCCTCCTGCTTCGTTGTATCCTGCGTCGGGATCATCGGTACTCAGGCTTGCGTCGGACATGACACCTTCGCATTGTCGGAGCTCCTTGTCATATGCGAATCTGTACAGAGGATGTTGACGCGATTTCTGTGTTGAGTTGAGTTCCCAGATGTCCTCCATGTCCCAGTCAGGTGGTTGGTAATCGGAATCGTTAGTGTCGTCGTCCTCGAAGTCTGGAATACAGCTCCATGGAACGCTCTTTGGCGGATTATTGATGTCGGATTGGGATTCTTCTTCACTCGAGGAATCACTGCGCAATTCAACGCGAGGCGGACGACCACGAAAGTCAAGGAACGAGTAAGCATCGTCTTCGAAATCCCTCTCCGTCCCCTCTGAGTCAGAATATGTGTCGTCAGTTTTGTCATCACTCGTGTAGTTGAGTATAGTCCGTGGAATGTATTCGGCGAGCCGGGGTCTTTTATGAGGTTCAAAATCGAATTCATTTTCGTCATCACGATTGCGCTTTGAAGATATATCCGCAGGTTCACCATGGGGCTTGGGACTGGCAGACGCCGATGCAGGGGAAGTTGTCGATGGAACTGTGAAAACATGGTACGGAGCGTTGGGAAATAGCGAAGGATCCCGGGCAGAGTCTGATTTCGAGGCTCTGGTTCAAGAAAAATGTCACAAAACGCCCATACGTGAACACATCTGCTTACCGTCGTTTCTGTTTCGTTCGACCCACACCCGACCAAGTCCCGCGCCGTTCCTTCTGCTCCACGTCGAGTTGCGCCTGGATCCCTGCCATGGCCTCAGCGCCAAGGACGCTCGTAATCGTCGAAGTGACATCGGTTTGATACCGATTCTCCTCTTCCAGTTGTCCACGAAGGATGAAGAGGTCGGCGCAAGCCTCCCGCAGTGCCTTTCGAGAAGCATCAACGGATTTTCTCAAGCGCGTATGAGATCTCCGCAGGTCCTCTGCAACGCTCTGGAGGTCGTTATGGGACAGTTCCGTGTCGTTTCCGTCCACACTATCACAATCCACCGCCTCCTTTCGGTGTTCCAGAAATCTGGTCGGCATCCCTTCTGGTTGAGCCTGAACGTCCGATATTTCAGGGCTTTTCAAGCGTGTATGAGTTGAAGTCGATTCGGTGTGGTGTAATACAAGCCAATCGACGAGGTCCATGACGTCCTTGGCCACAATAACGCCTGCAGCCGTCGTATGTCGGACATGGCCCTCGATTTCCAGCGCGGGTGTCCATTGCATCTCTTCGAATAAACTGTTGCAGATTTGGTCTGCGGTGAGGGTTCCAGTATCGGAAAGCCCATAAAACTGTTATAATATAGTGAACTTTTGAATATGCACGTCAGAAAAGAGGCAACATACCCGAGCATAGTCTAGTTGAACATCCGTGGATAGCGATCGAAACGTTGATCGAGAGATACATGTTTCGGTTGAAAATGATGGGTCAGCTTCCTGTGTTGGTCGTGAAAATGGTTCGAACGGTTTCATTTGACGAAATCAGGGAAATAAACAGTGGATAAAGGCGTATACGAGGTGAGTACACGAGTGTTAATGAGAAAGAAGAAGACACGCGAATTTTGAACTGGCAACCCATCAAAGTGATGTCCAAAAATGTAACAAAACAATACCGTCGGCGTTCCTGACGCCGGATGGCGGCCCGCTGTGACCCCTGCTTCGGTGATGCGCCGAGATGCCGCGTGTTCTTCTTCCAAGTTTACGCAACTAGATCCAGAACCTCATAACTCGATAGCACTAATGCATGTTCTGAGAAACTAGATAACATAGCCTTCCTTCATCTATCTCTTCTATCAACGTGCGGTTTTCCTGATGCAAGCCTTTCCCTCTGACCTCATGCCGTTTCCCTTGACGGCCACGTCTACGGTGAAAGCGGGCGATCTGGTCCAGCGAGTAATCATGTACAGGGACGCCCGACTTTAAAGCCAGTGGTTTTCAATTTTGGGGTAAAAAACCACAGGGAGAAGACACTGCAGTTCTTAGCGGACTGCGAGCGGTACAACTCCCAAAAAAAATCGGATGAGCCTGGGACGGAGAAGTCGGAAATCGAGTTGTAATTGTGTACACTGCGTATGTGGAAATTTCTTATCACCTCGTTGTTTGAAGTTCGTTCAGATTTCTGCGATATAAAAGAAAGAGAAGGAAATTCTGACCTTTGGAAACGGAAATGGAGCGTAGGGATCCAGTAGCTTGGGCTTTGCGGTTAGATTGTCCATGTTCTAACTTCTTGATCTCATGCATGCAGCATAACCAACTGTTCCAGGAATGCGCAGACAAGAATACTCGGCACAGCCACCTCCTCAATTCATCTCCGCTTCAATTTTTTTTCTTCTTTCCAAATGATGGCCGGCCTTACTAGCCATGCGTGAATGAATGCGTCTCTTTTGTTCCTGTTCTTCATCGTTGTCAACCGCGTTTTTGGATTTCTTGTTCTTGTACATACACACTTATAATAATGAGCAACTCTTTCTTTCCGCCAGACCCCACCTTCCAGAATGAAGCCTCAAACCAAGTTGCCTACAGAATGTATAATTTCACGTCAAACCTTTCGAGGACTACCCTTCGACGTCCAAATGGACTACGCTAAAGTACGGTTCCTCTTCAGACCTGAGAATTTCTGCTATCCTTACCGTTTTTCTAGCACCACAACCTCCCCGGCGCCGACAGGCTTACGACAGACGACATATGCGACTCCTTATTCGAACATACGAAATGGACGCCACTGTTGGAGATGGAGGGCCATATTCGGCTTGCGACGCTTGAAAGTCTTTTCGTAGCCAAGGATGTTATGGACCTTGTTGATTGGCTCGTGGACCATCACACCGACCCGACATTATCAGAAGTCAGGCTTTACAATTCTGGAGACGTCGATGGTGGAGGCAAAATAGAGAGTGGCGTGTCATTCGAGGTCCTGAAACCCGCTGTAACCAGTGATCCTCATGTCTCTGGAAATCCGATTCCATCTTACTCTGACCTACATCGGAAGTTAAACGCGCTATGGACAGCGCACACATGCATCAAAACCGCTGTTGAGACGTCTAGAAAGGCTATCCGTGCTGCTTGCGCTGAGCTCGTCGATATTCAGAGTCGACTCGATCAAGAGCTTTCTTATCAGCATGGAGTGGCTGACAGTATGAACAAGATTCAGGACCATCTTGGCGTGGCCACTTCACTACTCCATACAATATCTCAAGAAAAGTACCACAAGTCTCTCCAAAATACCATCCTGTCGTCATTTCACACCTTGCATTTTGAAGGTAATCAAAGATATCCTGGGTCTAACGTCGGCCCTGCTCCTCTTAGGAATCGTGCTTCTGGTGCGACAAAACGCCCCCTCGAGGTCGAGCACAAGTCAGCCTCAAATATTTACGACGTCTTCCCCCGCAGGCACAAGAGACCCCGAATCGAATGCCGCGATCATACAATCATTCGCGTCCAAGACACCCCTGTTCCACAAACGACATTGAACTACCCAAGCAACGATAACCAGGCCGAGGAAGATACAGTAGGTCCTACTCGGATTCTGACGGAACGGAAGGTGCCTCAGTTTCATGGTTAGCGCTGGATGTGGATGAGCGCCTTGACAGTGTCTTAGCTCCTGATCAGTCCCATTTCCATGTGGATGCTAAGGAATGGTTGCATTTTGTAGACCCTTTTCCCGAAATCCTCTCCCCATCTGTGAACTCTCGTCGTATAGTATCTTGACCACAAACGAATTTGAATAGAAATACTAACTCCTGGCCCATCCAAAAATACCACATCCATGATAGACAATCGTTCGATTAGTTCTAGCCCAAAAATATACAGGCAATACTAGTACGTCTGCTTCCTCCATCCAATGTTATACCAGAAGCAGAATGAGGGGTCATCCCATTCTTCATGCCACAACTCAGGGCGACGTGCCAGATTCCGTGCGCGAGCCAGCATAAGAATCTCACCATACCTTTCAGTGGGTGCAAATCGCGGAATGATCGCCACATACGGCACAAACGACGCCGGGTCCGTGAGGTATGGGATAGAAAGACAGTCAATGATGTCCGTGTTAGTCATGAACTGATTCCTGTCATTGACTTTGAATGTGGACAGTGGGCACTTGGAACGGGTGAAGAATTCCTGGACGGTTGCTGTCGTTAGGGATAGGAGCGGGCTAACTTCCAAAGTGGTAAGAGACGGACAGACGAGATGCTGGAGGAGATAACCCGGCTCGGTGTAAGCTATTCTGAGATGCAAAGTCTGGAGGTTGGGAAGTGTGATAGGTGTGGGTGGGTGCGCAAATATTTCGCGTGCGACGTAGGGCCTATTGAATGGAGCCCCATACAGACTCACGTCTACCGCAGACGTGCATTTGGACAACAACCACATTGCCTCGTCGATCGTGAATGCCGTCTCCACATTCACAATCTGCAGCTGTTCCCATCGGATACTCCTTGGAAGGGAAACACGATGGTTGAGTGCTGGTAAATAGGTCCATGTCAAGGCCTGGAGACGGAGAAACGTGGATATGGTCCGCATCAAGTTGTGCACAGCCACTTGCGATGAACGGGGACATAAGCGAAGAAAAAGCTGTTCGAGGGGTGAGCCCCGCGAAGAAGCCATCATCAACATGGTTTTAACCTCATGGTCATGGTCCGGGGTTTCCAGCACGAGATGAAGAGACTTCCAGCGATTCCAGTGTTGCGCCATTGCCGGAAGTTTTAGATTGGCCGCGGCAATTACAGTCCAGTATGCTCTTATAGGATCAGGATGGATTGGGACGATCTTTGTCAAAGACGGGGTATACGCCAAGTAGAGGGGCTCCGGTTTAGAGAACTGGAGCCAAAATTTAAGTGCCCCGAAGGTGAACTCGTCTGCGCGTAATTGCGCCCACAAAGATTTCATCCCTAACGCCAGGTCTCGCCACTTCCGACAAACATGAATCAGGTTGAGTGGCGAGAACATCCGGGACATGAAGGGGATGCAGCGACGTGAGTCTCGTTGATTGGACACAGGATAGACTCTGTTCGCGTCGGTTGCCAGCCAGAAGATTTTGAGCAGGATCGGGTCATCGAGGTCCTGAATTGACGCTGGTCGTCGTTGGGGAGTCATCGACATCTTTAGCCGCGTCGACATGAAAGCGGGCGATACAGAGGTTTGAACGTCAGAGCTGTAGTTTGTTGAATGTTCCAGCAAGTTGAGAAGCCGCGAGTAGCGAGATCAGATAAGGGTACAAGAACAACTCGAGTGGCAGGGTGGCTGTAGAAATACAAATCCATCCAGACACGTGGCCCAGAGGAGGAGGCCTTGAGGCATTTAATTTCCAGATCCAGCCTATCTCCGCCGTTTGTTCTGCATAACAAAGGTGGTCGCAAACCGTGGACCCTTAACGACATTGTGGGGGCAGTCCAGTACCGACACTGGTCGTGATCGTTGGGTGATCAATTGGCGCATGTTCTCGTCTACGATGAGATTTGCTAGTAAATGTCACGTCGATGTATGGACGGGCGTGGCAATAATGTAAGGTGTACAGAGCGTCTACTGTTATATGGAGTAGTTTGGGAGTTGGAGATAAAAAAAAAACAAAGGGTCTGCTCTGGATCACATTATCAGTGATCACAAATTTGATCCCCGCTTCAAACCCCGGTGATAATCCAGGATCCACATTATGAGATTTAATACTCCCCAGACGAACTTTTTTAATAAGAGGATATCCTATCGTTATCGTTGAAAATTGCAAGCTTACAGTATCTCTGAAACAGGGTAAAAACCGGTAACCAAACTTGGGAGCCGTCGATCAAAACTCCGATGATCTCCCAAAAACAAATGTCAAGAGCGTCACCGAGTGACTCAATGATTGTCTCTTTTCACAGCCTCAACTAGTTATGTACCTGGTTGTTCTTGTTTCTCTTTCTCCTACTTGTCCGGTCTTTGCAGACGCCTGAGCGGGATTGATCCCTGCCAAACCTGATGCTTGAACGTGAACACTGCTAAATGACACCTCCGCCATTCAAACGTGCCCGTTTGGGTCCACCAACGGTTGACAGCACCAGCGCAGCAACGGACCCCACGCCTGCAACTTCAGAGCACAGACGACGTGCCCAAACCAGCCCTTCTACTGGATCCCTCGAGTGTGACACCAAAGCCCATGAAAAAGGAGACAAACCAGCAGAGACTTTCGCGCAGGTCACATCGCTCTCTCGCGCATATCTAGTGAGGGAGATGCCTTTATCGGAGGTGTACTACGTTCCTTCGTTCGTTGTGCCATCGGAAGCGGAGGAGTGGTATCACGGGCTTCTGGGTTTGGACAGTTGTAAGTTCTGCATTTCGCTCGTAGGCATTGCTGGATTCGACTTCATTGTACTTCCCCTTTCCGCAGGGTACCAGCCCAAACTTAAGATATTCGGTCGAGAGGTCACCCAGTCCAGGAAGATAGCGGGTACGTCAGCCTGCTCTTACTTCTAACTTTTCTCTCCACTAACACTGGGTGGTACCAGCATACTCGACCGATCCTCATCTCACCCTCAAATACTTGGGACAAACAGTCGACATGCGGTATACCTACCCACCTCTCCTTCGTGTGATTCAAGACAAAGTGGAGGACCTGCTGGGAGTGCGGTTTAACCACGTCATGCTGAACTTGTACGAGGATGGTGGGGTGTACATTGGGAATCATAGGGATAACCTTGAGAATAAGTGAGTGTTTTTTTTTGATGTTCCACGTTTTATCATGATGGTATTCGCAAGGGTGATCGCTAGCCTGTCGCTCGGTGCACCCCGAACGTTCATCATGACCAGGGATCATAAAGTAAAACCTCCATCAAACTCTTCGCACTTGACGGTCACCTCGAATCGCGATGTCCCACACTCCAAGCCGCCACCATCATCGAACGGGAAGTCCAATGCGAATCGGAAAAGAAAATCCGGACAGGCACTCGAAGGAAATGAAGGCTCGGATGAGGCGAGGCGCAAGAATCAGGATGATGACGAGACCGGTAGCCTCGTTTCCGACTCACGAACGTCCGTTGAGCCTGTCGACAAGAAAACATGGATCCTTGACCCTGGCTCGCTCGTCGTGATGCAAGGCGAGACGCAGCGTTATTGGAAGCACCAGATTCCAAAGTACGTTCCTGATTTTTGTTGCTCGATTTCGTGACGTCGTCTTCCGTTTCTGTTCTCCGGGAGAGCATATGCCTAACGTGTGCGTGCTACAGAGAACCAAAGGTAAAAAATGGAAGGATTAGTCTGACCTTTCGTCAACTTGTCAATCATGGCTCCTCGTCTTAGGGCTGGGGAACACCCAGGCTGTCTCTCGAGTGATCGCTTATGGGCTTCACGGCGGGGCATTGATATGTTGACAAACCTACAACTTCAATCATAACTTTATGATTCCTACATAGTTTCATACACAACAATACATATGTTTATGTGTTTTTTTTCCCCTTCCGATAGAACCGTATACACGATAGTGGATTTCTGTTTCCTGTTGGTTCCCTGCCAAAAATACCTCACACAATATGACCCTGGGAGTCTGCTTGACGTATGTATGGCCGCACCAGGCCGTCTGCCTGTTCTTACTCAGTGTGGATTAGACCAGCCGCCGACCTGCCTCATGGGCTCTAATGCATATCCCGCTGTCATCGATTCTCCGAGACGATCCCCAAATCAAACCGAGAAATTGAGAACTCTGGATCGGACAGAACATGATGAGCCTTTAGGATCGTCGTGAACTCGACAGGTACGTATCTCCAGGCCAGGATGGGGAGATAACGGTGTTCATCCATGTAATGAAGAAACCTGATTCCCATCACCGTCGTGGAAGCAACCGCCCCGTAACCTTCCCAAACCAAGCGAGGACTGACTAGTACTGACTCTGAAATGATATTGCCGGGAGGAGACGAAATTAGCACCGCGCATCAAAATGCTGTGCAACGTCGATACCATACGCCATAAAGCCAAAACGCGAAGAATGCGGTTGTTTCCTTCCCCTTCTCCTCCCGTTCGTTCGCTGGTTCGAACAACCCACTTCTCCGCCTCCCCTTTTTTTCTCGATATTCTTCCTCTTTGACGCCTGTTTACGATACGAGTGACGAATAATCATCAAATCAACACGCCAACTCTTAGAAACTAATTTTCTTTGTCTTTTTTTTCTTTTTCTGTCAATTTCCAAGTAAATGGCTGCACGTCCTTCACCGAGGTTACGACAGCCCTATTCGCCACGGCACCCGTCGCCACTCGGCTTCCCACCACTGGGGTTCCAGCCTCTTCCTCCACACATGGCGTTCGTCAGTAGTCCCTCGCTGTATCAAGGTCCGCTCACGCCAGATAGACACGTCTACTCGCGAGTTCTCCCGGAGATGCGAGCTAAAGTGGGCAGTGGAGGATCTGCAGGAGAGGTAGAAGCCGGAGGTACAGGTGGAGGTGGAGAAGGAGGAGAAGGAGGAGGAGGAGTTATGTACCCCCCTGAAGCGCGTCGCCCGCTGGCGGGCCCGCAAAGTCGAAGAAGATCCCAGCCACCCGCTTTGAATCTGAACAACCCGTTTCACTCCCAGACATTACCGGATCCTGGGACGAAGAAACACGAGAACGAAACCAATATGAATGTGGGAGCCGAAAGGGAGGAAGGAGGAACGGCATTGCAGACGGTCGTGTCGCCGCCCAGTCCGACACCGAGCGATACCTCGAGCTTGAGCTTGTACAGCTCGGACAGCGTCACGAAGAATTTTCCGGTCGATGTCGTCGTCGTTCCGAGTTCTACGTATTTGCAACCGAACTCGCAAGGTCTGAAACGGATGCAGCCGCAGCAGCAGGGGCAGCAGGATGATGAGGACGAAAGGCCGCCTAGCCTGTTTTGTGGATGCATCAGTGCGTGGCTAGCTTTTTTTTCCCTGGATCTTTTTTTGCTGATATCGGGTCATTTTGGATTTCTTATACGCAGATTTCAAAGCTTGGTTCGGTGGCGGCTCGTCCTCGAAGGCGAAAGAGAACAGGATCCTTGGTCCTCACAACCAACCCATTCCTGAACCTGTTCCTCAGACCGTACAAGTCAGACGACGGCCGACACCGCTCAATCTATAGTCATTCTGCCCATCTATAGGTGCCAGCGGTCGTCAAGCTTGCTTCAAATATCTGCGCATCGGACATCTGTTCCTCCTTTATTGATCGGTTCAAGTCAAGGACTATCATCCATCCCATATCTTCTCGTTCTCGTTCGGGTTCGGACATTCTCATCAAAGCCATAATAATGTATGTACTATACCTAGAGATCATTTCTTACAAGACTACTTCCGCAACAGGGCGGCAAATCAAATAAACAAACTAATTGCTATAATCCCGGCCTGGATGCAGATGTTTAGCGAATGATCCCATAGATCGTAAAAATTGCCCGTGAAGTTGGAGGAAGAACCACTACCAGGCTCTCCTCCTTTGACGCTATCCGGGCCTCAAGACCTCAAGCGCCTTGAGCTCAAGCTCGCTCAAGTGGACATGACTGGAGGAAGCTTTACGTCTGGAGACTTCTACCGCCATCATCGGGTTCTACTCGTGGCGTCCTATAGCCTTGAATTTCCACCGCGTCAAACTGAAGAATGTGGTATCAATATGCACGATACCCATGTTCACCGACAAAAAAAACGGAATACAACGCGCATATATTCGTCCTTTCGTCAGCTTCTGGCCTTGGAAATCTGTCAGTCTCGGAGCCAACTCCTCGCCACGCTTCCATGATGAAGTGTTGGATTGATTCATACGATTCATCACCCTCGGACGTACATTCATGGTACTCTTTTCTCAAGGCCAGATCATCATTTGTCAAGCAGAGATATCTTCCGCCAGTTGATGCTCTCCGGTCGAAAACTCCAGAGCGTTAATTTTAAGTACCATCTCGAGCCCCGGGTTGAGGTACCTCGGTAAATGGAAGATGATCAGACTCAGGGGCGTTGAGATGTTTTCTCTGATATTCCAAGTCTTTGGGCAGCTTCCCATGGGCATGAGGCTTTGGTCAATGGTCAAGACCAAAAATCAACGAGTGGTTTTTCTCTCGTCGGCGGTTGGTGGAGGTTAGATAATGATCTATAATACTTGGTCGAGTCTATATCAAGAACACGGTTCATCGACAAACAAAAAAGGAGCTTGAAGGACATGATCAGACTCCTGGAGAGCTGAAATCATCTCCCTGATGTTCGTCTTTCGTCGAATCCCCATGAGGCTTTTGTCTACATGCATGGCCTCGGCGAGGGTTAAGATGATTTTGTTTTGTTTCTGGAAGTGGTAGTCTGGTAGAGAAGGACGATATCAGAACAATGCGGCCGTTTGTTTGCTCCCTGTTTATCTGACGGATCGGGAACGAACAATTGGCAATCAACTTTCGAGCGCCTTGTTCCCTGAGTCCCTAGATAATCCTCCACCACCAATGCCACTCAATATCTCGATTTCAAAAAGCAGTAAATCGACCCGAAAGAAGATTACGCATATGTTTAACACAAGTAACCGACCCAAATATCTCTTCAGGCTGAGTGGCACACTGACTCCGACGTCAGCCGTCAGGGTCTTTTCAATCCACAATTGACTGAATAAATCCCTTGTTCCGTAGGTCAATACTTCAATCCCAATGCGGGGGGACGGTCGTCAATGTGATGGAAACAAACCTGCCAGAACACAAGGCACAAGTGGGGAGGCTCAGCTGGGACGACGGGAACGAGGCATAGACTCTTTGGATGTATGTGGGTACCTTTGAATACAATTGTGGACTTGTCGTCTGGACAATGACTCATTCCGAATCAGGTCAAAACACATCGCGCACGCGTTGTCCAGTGGCATAGTGGCTCATCGCCGTACTATAAAAGCCCGGCTCCTGGAATGCCACCCGTTTGCCTTGCCTCCAGATTTCCTACTTCTATCCCTCGTTTTCTTCCAACCATGAGCAAATTCACTCGCGATTTCCCTTCGGACCAACTCAGGGTTCGTTACAATCTTGATTCGAAGAAACTTGATCCCCCGCCGCCTCCACCGTATGACCCAGTATACGACGCTGATCCCAAGCGTTGGGGCTATTTCGAACCGATCGGAGGCCCAGGGAACAATGCCACGACACTTGACTTTGATTGGGGCTGTAGTGAATACAATATCGTCATCGATGAGTCAACTCAAGAGCCAAGGGTTGCTCGGGGAAACGGTAAGCGCCCTGTTCCATCTTTCTTATTGTCCTATTTATGATGTCCGTACTGCTAGATATTCGTCACCATCGCGTGTTCTTATTGAATGATGATTATAATCGACTTAAAGGTATTCAATTTCTCTCTCCAGGCGAGGACATTGGAGATGCCAAAACTTGGATGGGGGTCGAAGACGGATTCCGAGTCACTCTTGGGACGCGTGGTGGGTTCAAGTAATTCACATAAAAGTGTCGTGCTCCATTTACTACTTTTCTCGCAAACAGATTTTATCCTCCGGCACACATATCTCTCAAGGCCTCGACCTGAAGGAGCTTTTGAGAAGTACGTACAGGTAGGAAATGAGAGCACCAGCGGTTCTTTTGGGACCGTGATCACTGTTACCGATCGCGAACCCCCGGAGACGGAGGCGAAAGTGTACGCAGTCAAAATCATTCGCCTGGGAACAACTCCTAGGTTTGAGGTAAGCGCCATGTGCACGCTCAAACAGTGCCCCAATGTCTGCCGTATGGAAACATACTTCCTGTGTAGCAATAATACCATACGTAAGTGCCACTAGACTCTTAATGACTACTGCTATGTTTACATTGTGGACAGATATACTCTTGGAACACGCTCCTGATGGAAATTTATCTCAATATCTATCGAGCCGAGAAAGATTCTGTACGCTGAATGAGAATCTAACAGGTGAAATATATCACGATTTCAGCGTGTGGTCAAGAGACTGACAAGCTACTTTTGTTTTATATTCAGCATGGGAAATCTTCGCAGCTATAATGAATCAATTGTGCACAGCCGTCTTGGTGAGGTCGAACTTTGATTGTGCACGGATACTAGTTTAACAAACATGATCAGTATATCCAGTCAGAAGTCATAATGCATCGTGACATCAAGCCCAACGTCAGTATACCCTTCACTGCCTGTACTGAATGCTAATATCAGGTTGTCGTTCACCAGAATATTCTCGTCGTATTACATTCAGGCCCTCTCGGCTTCTTGATAAAGCTGGCGGATTTTGGGTTGGCCTACACGACCCATCCTAGGGCTGCCAAAGAGGATTGTGTCAGTTCTTTTGTTCACCGTTTCTACCGCAATGATACTGACGGGCTGGCAAAGATACCACACGGACACCTAGCGTATACGGCACCCGAGCTTGTAAACGGAAGAGATCATGGAGATGCTGTTGATGCGTACAGCGCTGGTGTCATATTTCATCAAATGTAAGCTCTCATATTGCAGTATATTGGTCGTTGGGCATCTCACCTCAAATACCCCTTTTCAGGATAAGATTGGTATGCCAGGGCAAGACTGGTGCATCGGATGTCAAACTAGACTCGATTGATAAGAAGGTGGCAATGTTTCGTTTACTCAAGGAGCGTCAAGCGAACAGGCTATGGAATCCCCCACAAGATTTTGGTACCGTTGTACAGCAAGGTCAGAAATGCTTCCTATTGTCATATCTCTGGATGGACTTTCTAACGCTGTCGGTTAGCACGGGAACTTGTTGAAGGGCTCCTTAAAGAGAATCCCACCGAGCGACTTTCTATGGTGGATGCTCTGGAGAACACCTGGCTCCAAGAAACAACGGAAAGGATTGCGAATTCAGTTCAAGATTCGGAAGACAGACGTCATCAAGCCTGCAACCTCGCTCAGGATCCTCCCAACAGCCCAGTAAATGTCGAGCTCCCTCTCCCAAAGGCCGAATTTACAGTACGTCGTTCACGGAGGCTGCAAGAACTGCGTGCTCGTCCTATACAACGCCGTGCATAATATGAACAACAAGTAAGATCAGACAGGTTTCTTGACGTAAATAATTTATGATTAGTACATGTATCAGTCGTGATTAAGTTGTATTCGAGAGCTAATTTACTCTTCGAGTCCATCTGTTTTGGGAAATACGACGGCTGAGTTCGATGTTACATTGGACGATATTTCACATATGGAGAGAAAACGTCCGGCGACGGCTCCACAAAGTGCATCCATTCTTTGTTATCGAGATAGAAATGGGCCTGATCCGAAGCCAAGATTTTGTTGAGGCGCTCATCTACGTCCAACGCCAACCATGAAGCTGAGGGACGCTCCGAGGCAACTTTTACGACACGCCACCGCGTTTTCTTCCACCAGGCGAGATCCTCTGACTTCAGCCTTGTAATTGTTTGTTCGTCAAGCGTGCGGTGACCTAGGTCGTCGTAATGTCCTTGAAGAGGATCATTGATGTGATTGCCCAGTGTTTTGCTATCATAACATTTGAATGCCGACCGTTGAAGCATTTCTGGGTAGAGGTATCCATGCTCGGAGTCGTCGGTGCTAATCCCCCCATCAGATAAGGCTCCACCGCAGTCAAAAAGTTCGTCCATATACTTGAACTTGTCGAACGGGTACAGGCCTTCGATCTTCTCAAGTTCGAGGACATCTTCCAGGTCCCAATCAGCAATTGGGCGATAATCAGGGTCGCTGGAGCAATCACTGTCGCTTTCCGTCGCACTCCATCGAAAGGACTGCGCGCAGTCCGATTCATCTGATTCGCCATATTCTTCACTGCTGCTAAAATATGGCAATTCTCTGGTGAGTGGGGATTCGCCGCCTGGCCCATAAAATGAGTACGAGTCATCAATGAAGTCGCGATCTGTGCCATTTGAATCCGAGTATGAAGCATCCTCTTCGTCTTGTTCGTCGTGGCTGGGATAGTTCATTATCGTTTGTGGGATAGAGATAACATGGACGCAAAGGGTGTCGTCATTATTATGGGCGGCTTCATCTATTCTGGGTCTCTTGTGCCTGTGGGAAGAGGAGAGGTCGTGTGCGTTCGTGGCTGGCTCTGGCTCGACGTCGAGAGGGCGTTTGGTTCCGCCGGAAGGGCTACTTGTGGGAGGAACAGAGTCCATATTAGACCCAGAAGCCCCTTGAATCCCTTCGAAACGCAAGGTGTGAAATGGGAGGGAATTTTGCGGGGTTTTTTGGGCCTTTTGGAGGGTACCACTGAGACTAAACGGTCACACGATGAAGCCAGAAAGATCTGAGATGACACCCACCTGGTGGTTTTGAGCATCGGTGACTCCCCATCCCCTCTCGCCACGTCAGGATGCTGCTGGCTTCCTTGCATGTTCTCTATCCCAGCAAAACTTGTGATGCTTTTCAGTGCTGCGTCTTGATATGCATGCTCGTCATCAAGTCGACCTCGGAGGACAAAGACATCGGTGCAAGCCTCCCGCGCGGCCTCTCGGGATGCCTCTATAGCAGCTTTGATACGTGAATGGGCCTTCCGCAATTGCTCCGCCATCTTCTCGAGGTAGTCCTGGGTCGTTCGTTCTGGTTGCGCTTCAACATGAATCTCCGGTGATTTGGGTGTCCTAAGAATTGGTCCTGGAGTGTCGCTGACGTGGTTCCCGACAATCCAATCGACGAGGTCCATAGCTTCCCTGGCTACGACAACCCCGTCCGCGGTGGCAAATCGCACATGGCCCTCTATGTCCAGGGCAGGCGTCCATTCCGTCTCACGAAATAACGCACCACAAATGTCGTCCGTCGTAAGTTTCTCACTGTTGGGAAGGCTATAAAACTTGAACG
Source organism: Psilocybe tampanensis (assembly GCA_019904355.1). NCBI lineage: Eukaryota > Fungi > Basidiomycota > Agaricomycetes > Agaricales > Agrocybaceae > Psilocybe > Psilocybe tampanensis. Next base: position 30,824 of record JAHXRV010001810.1, on the reverse strand, counting down.
ATTAAATTAGTTCAAAACTGAGAGGATTCCGAAGGCAAAAAAGCGTACTCGAGCGTAGTCCATTTGGACATCCATTGGTAGTGTTCTAAATATTGTTCGGGAGATAGATGTTTCGGTTGGGGAGACTGATATAGTCCCGTTTTCGAGTCGAGATGGTGTCGGGCTATTCATATTGCGAGAATGTGTTGATTTCATGAGAAGAGGGCGCCAAATGCATAGGAGATGAGGGTTACATGTAAAAGACAATCATGTTGATCCAAATGTGGATTGTCCGAAAACGTAACAAGAGCAAATATACGGCGGCCCGCACAGCGGCCAGTATCCGATGATTGTGCTGGATAGCGAAACGGATAGCGAAATCTTATGTAATCGTCCACGTGATTCCCTGCCCTCGATAACTCTTTCTCTCTCTAGTACGAGTGTGAAGGGTTAACGAAAACTCGAGTTCGCTCCCTGAGACAACATCCTCTTTTCAAACACGCCAATCGGACATTTGAACCCAGAACCTTGTAAAGGTCATGAGTAGTCTTGACAATACCGACAGAATGGATGTGGATCCCCAGTCTGACCCGAGTCGGTTGACTGGTTTGTTTTCGGTATCACATGGGACATTCTCTTCTCCACGGTTGGTCCAAACTCTATTGTTACTATTTCCAAAAGTAACAAAATCTTTGATTAGAAATGAACCGTCGCAACCTGGACTCAGACCTGGACCAACATTTTCCATTGGCAGCAGCTCTGCTTCAGGTAAGTACATGATTTCAAATTTCATTTGTTGGATTCTATTAACCGGTTCTATGGTTCATATTTACCAGGTTCAAACCCTTTTTTGACCGGGTTTCCTCATACGACAACACATGCTTCACCATCCGAACCGACCCACTACCTGCCGAACTCCCAAGGCATGGGAATCCTTCCCCCACTTCCGACAAAACCACGTCGCGGCCGGCCTCCAAATGTCCTGTCAAATCCAACTTTGACGGCGCTATTCCCTAATGAGTCTCGACCTCTTGGGCGCCCCCGAGGCTCAGGGCCAAAGCAAAAAGCGAGGGCCGAGCAATTGGCGCGGGGGGAAACTCCAGAGACATTGCCAAAACGGCCTGTTGGACGGCCGAAGAAACAGCAGCATGAAAAGACGGAGAGGGCTTTTGGGACGGTCACGGTTAAAGAAATAAAGGGCAAGATTGTGAGTAACATATATTCTGTAAATGCGGAAGTAAAATTTACTGTTGATCTACAGGTTATCGGTGGGACTAACACATCAAGGGTGTCATCGGCACCTCCAGTGCTTCCCCCAATCTTCTCGGATACTTCAAGCCCAAGTCTTGTCCATCCTGGAATGCACCGTGCCCTTTCAACGCCCATTGGCCTACGCACAGGATCAAAACTGGCAGTGCCGCAGCAAGTACCAATGCTCCCATCTGCCCCGCCGCTGCCTGATATCCAGCCGCCACCCACTGATTCCTCCTCGTTTACCGCACGCCCTATTATTTTGCCGGAAGACCCCCAACGCCCAGTCGAGCCAGATGAAGACAGTGATGGTCCTGAAGTTTCAGGCGATGGGTTAGGTTTGGAAGATGAACCTATTGATGCCAGTGAGGTCGATTGGGATCCAGGGCAAGAAAAATGCGAAAGCGAGGAAAAAAGTGGTCCGTCAACATCTCAGCGGGCCATGCCCACATGGTTGATGAAATCATTCAATGCCAAATTAGAGGATTCAGCCCGCCGTGACGCAAATGGTGTGCCGCCGCTCTACTTCCAACACAATACCATCTGGTTTCCACGACCTACGTTGGCATTCCTAGCCCACCAACATCCCAATCTCCATCTCTCACCCGAATTCATCTTCGAACGATTAACACAGTTTGTACTGTGGGACCCCGATTCACTTCAGTCAGGTGGAATTCCATGCCCACTCTGTCGAAGAAAGCTCCGTCGGTCAGGCCATATCACCCGCCCACGTCGTGTTGTCGATATTAACGAAGCATTTTACCTCATCGGTTATCGATATCGCTGCCCAGAATGCATCCACTCGGTTTCTGGAAAGCAAACCGTCACATTCGCAAGCTGGGATAGCCGCATACTCGCCAATCTTCCCTCGGAACTAGCAGCCGAATTCCCAGCATACCTCAGTCATCGCAGCGGCATATCAAAAAGGTTATTTGGGTGGTTGAGGTCTTGCTTCCAGAACGGAATGGGGGCAAAACAGTTTTCAGATGCTTTACGTGTCCAGCATCTATTGAGATATGATGAACTTCATCTTCAATATCTCGATATTCTGGCCCGTCGTTGTAAAATAGATGCATGGTGTTCTCGAAAATATGAAGCTTTCCCTCCTTTTGACAGTACCTCCCCTCAAGGCTACTCTGGATATGTTCCAAGTGCCCAGCTCGTCCGAAGAATGTACGACATGTTCATTGAAGATCATCGAGATGAACTCAATCAACATACATCCATGTTGTCAGCCGAAATTTGTGCAGTTGATCACAGCCATAAGGTTAGCCTCTCAATTATGATGCAAGTTCACATTTGTTAAAGAATGTTTCATAGATAACAAAGCACATTGCAAGAGTTGAGGGAGAGCCTGTTTTTACGGCCCTCCTTACTGTCACAAACCAACTGGGTGAGATTCGGTCATGCAATCTGGTGGCCACCAAAGCACATGCACAGTACGAGGAGGCACTACATCAGATGTCTCGCTCTTTGAAGCTATATGGACACCCGCCGCCGAGTCTGTTTTATACAGATAACATGTCCGATAAGCAATTCCTTGAATACTGTTTCCCATCGCTTCGTGAATCTGTCACCCCTGTTGAGAAATACGAAAACCTCGAGCCACTCGCTATCCCGCAAGGCGTTACCGTATCTGTCAAAAAAACGGCATCTGCTATAAACGACGCCATACGTTCAATCATCAACGACTTACCGGTCGACGATCCAAATGCCAAGATTGTGATTGGATTCGACTCTGAGTGGAATGTCGAAGTATCGCAACGAGGGACTGTTGTTCAACGAGGGAAAACCGCCATTATTCAGATTGCTTATCAGCACAGTGTTTATATACTCCAGGTGAGTTTTGAATTGTATTCTTTCTGCTTTCACAGTTCTAAATGTGTGTTACTTTGAAAGGTTGCAGACATGATCTCGTCAGGACACCTGCCCCAACAGCTGATTGTTCTTTTATCACACCCAAACATTCTCAAGGCTGGTCGGCTTGTGAATGCAGACCTCAAATTCCTCGAAAAATCATGCCACCCATCACGTCCCTTTACCGGCGCTCTTGACCTTGCAGCGTTTGCGAAAGCTCGACAAATTATTCCTTCCGCCAAATGCAGCCTTTCAGATTTATGTGCTGTGGTATTGAACAAACGGTTGAACAAAAATGTTCCAGAAAGGATCAGTAACACATGGGAGAACGACAGCCTAACCGAAGCCCAGCTGATGTATGCTGCGTGTGATGCATTTGCATGTCTCGCCATTTACAACAAGCTCTCCAAAATTACTACACCGCAACCGCTGCCTCCAAATCCTGCACCAGGCACCCCATTACTTCTCTACAGCTCAGACAACTCCAGTGTTGTTGCACATGGACGAGTTTCATCTCCATTCCAGGATAATACGTTTGATGGAATCAATATCACCAAAACTCGAATTCTAGTCGATGTCCACAGGGTTTTAGTCCCTGGCGCTGTCGTCACCTCCCACAAGAATCGATCACTTGAGTCATTTGGAGTTGTTCCCTTCCACATTGTTTATCGACGCAGCCATGTCCGAGTCTTTTCTCCGCCTGCCTCAGTGTCCAACTCGCCGCCAGACGAGGCATCTGCCGCCGAGTCCCAAAACCAATCAATCCCATCGACCCGCATTATTATGGATACTGATTTAACTTTCGGTCCAGGTCTCCATGACCACTCTGATGCCGACCAATTGGAAATGCAGGACTATGATGACCATTACCCATCGATTGGTGATATTGTGACAGAAACTCGATATGCGGCCAATGTTCCACGACTTTCCGACGAGTACCCAAAAATTCTCGATCAAGAAAGCGCTGACCAAGGTGCAGAAACTCTTGGACTTTCTCCTGAAAATTGGGATAACACCCTTCGGAGCCGTGTCCTTAAAGATCCTTTTCATGTTTTCAACATGTTACGTCTCCCCACAAATCATGCTCTATCTCCCGAGTTCGGCTGTGTGCTGCGCGATGCTATTTTCATTCCAGATAACGAGGATCTGAGGAGAGTTTCTGCTTATGGTGCTGTTCAGTCCCCGCCACAATCATTTGATCAAATACGCGCATCACGTTCAACATGGCTATGGCGTCGTTGTCGGCGAACTATACCACCTCCACAGATCTTGTACCCACTGGTCAAAAAGGTCTTTCAAACATTCGGACCGCTAAAGGATGCATCAACTGGTGTGCCGCTTTTCAATCTCTCGAACTGGAAGACTGCAAAAAACATACTGGAATTGATTCAGAATGGTTTCCTGTCCGATCCACCAGGAATCAACTTATACACGATGATTGGAATTGATCATAAGGCAGGTGGACTCCCAGTATATCGTTGCGCTCGTGGCACCAATTTCACAGAAGGTGGTGTTCATTCTCATCTTCGGCCTCATCTTCCCTCATCTGGTGCATCAATACGCCATGTCCATGCTTGTTTACAAGATTTTGTTCTGCGACACAATCTATTGGTGAGGATTTCGAGCTTTTAAACATCTTCTGTTCAAGTTGGCTCAAACTCACACCAAAATTCAAGGTCGGAACTTACAACAGCTCAGGACAACATTACCGAGGTCATTTTTCGATCTGGACGACAAACAAGATCCAGGAACGACTTGTCTATCTTCAAGATGTTCTTGTTCATCCAGTTCAAATTACAGGATGGATAAACGGCAACCTATACCTTTCATCGAAGGAGGTTCTCGGAATTTTGCCCATTCCCACACAAATTCAGTCTGAGAGTGGAATGACACCATATATCCACAGCCTAGACGGTCAACAAAAGCACCAATTTCTCGCATCAATGCAGAAAACTCACAAGCCCGTGCTTCCGGTTCACAACTCTATCGAAAAAAACCTTTTCAACCAACTAATGCGGTCAAACCAAGATTTCAATTCTGAGACGGGTCCAAACTGGAAGCAAGCAGTGAAGATTTGGAATTCTTATGCTAACGCAAACTCAGATGTTTTTTATAAGGTCAGTTTATTGATCATGTTCGTCTTTTAGATTCTAATACCCATTTCAAAGCTTATTGAACAACTCAAGACATACTATGCAGAGTGGAAAAGTCGGCTGAATGTGAAGGAATCACTATCCTTAACATTCCGTGAACGGCAACCTATCAAGGCCACACTCCATAACCCTGCTCGCTCCGCTGCCGCCCCTCGGATTCACCAAAAGAAAGCCCAGCCAATGCCAATTAACGTGGCCGGTCTCGATACATCCCACATACATCCTCCCAGTAACCCAAATCCGCCATCCAACTCAACGCTCCGAATCGGCACCCCCGGCTCAACATCATCTGCTATTGATACCGTCCCTGTGCCCTCTCATTCAGATGCCACCTCACTCGCAGACCAGGTTGCGCGAGGTCTTGTCGAAGAAAGCCTTGGAGGAACTGATCCAGATGAAGGGGATAGACGTGCGAGGCACTGCCGAAAATGTGGGTCAGCTCAATGTCCGGGAAAGGGGAAGTATAGTTACTGCCGCAACCTTTGCCGTGATTGCGGAAAATTAGAATGCCTGGGAAGGAATCCGAGGAGACCTGGGAGGACTTGTAGCACTGCCTGGGACAAAAAGTAACTACAGAATGAATTAGCACTTTGAATTCATAGCCCAATTGAACAACCTTGAACCTACTACCTAGTGACTGGATGAAACAATGAGTTGAGGGCGAGAGTCTGCCGGTGAGGGCCTGAGACTGATAACACAGTACTAATCTCGGAGCAGCAAGCCGATGAACCAGCTCGGACTCAGGGTCCAGTATCCAGAGGTATCCAGTGAGGGAAGCGAGCATTCGGGCCCAGATTGGGAAATATTGTAGGAAAAGGGTCGGAAAAGGGTTCAGAAAGGGTTCAGAAAGGGTTCAGTGACGTCGAATGCCTAATACAAGGTTTTATCTATGCGCCATTGATGAATGATGAGGGAATGAGCCAGGTATTCGAGGGGTCACTGAGCGAATGTTCAAGTTCAAGTGAGGGATCACACGAGATTTCCTTTTTCTCTCTTTTTTCCCTTTCTTTTTTATTTTATTTAATTAATTTCGAGAGCACAAACACCAGTATCGGGCCCGCACAGCCGCTCCTGGCTCACGACTTTGCAGGGAACCTCGACGGAACAATTGATTTCCAATTTCACAGCACGCACAAAATCCTACATGTCTATCGGTTTGTAAAATTAATGTGTGGCTGAGCATTTACGCCCCCAGTGAAAAAAAATGAGCAAGATTACTGTGCGGATATCCTCACGATATCCTATGCCATATTTCCAGCGCCCTCGAACTCGAAATGACCGAGTATGGATTTCTTCTTTTAGATTTACACAAGATTTACAGGGGAATTGGATGCGATTTACTGTAGCGGTGTGGCCGTTGGGGAGACAGATCACAGGACAGAAACATTAATATGAACTGCCAAATCCATTGATCTCTACCCTTGCAGGCGATTTTCGGTGGTGAGATTCTGACGAAGGAGAAAATTATAGAGATTTACCAAAAATTTACGGTGAGAAATCTGAGATGGAGTTGGGGCCTAGGGACTCGTAGAGAGCATCTAGAGCATGTTTCGACTTGGTAGCGGAGAGCGAGAAAAATTGGAGAAAAAAAGAAAAGAAGAGCACAGCCACCATCAACAAACCTTTTCTCTGTTTTTGAACAATGGCCTGACTTACGACATCTCCTTTTTTACCCCCAACACCTTGTCTCGACACTCAAAGTCCACTACATCTCCTGGATAGGGATGCGAATGCAAATGTTTTATGCCAACTTTGAATATCAATCTCCAAGAACATTGAACATAGTGCCGGTTTGCAATCCCGGGGCTCTTCGGAATCGCTACCACAGGATGAAGCAGGACAAAGGTGTTCGGCTACACGAGTACAACGCACGGGTAACGAAGGTCGTGCCTGGAGTGCTATTTCCCTCACTATATGCCTTATACTTTCTTGCTCTCTCCCAGGCAACACCTGTACGTCCAACTTGTTTTTTGTTTCACGAAACTGACATATTAACGAATCACCTTCAGGTGAACACATCTCCAAGTGACTGACTTCAATAGAGCTCTTCGTCGCCAGTGGTCTTCCTTTGCGACAGACAGCCTACGTAAGGAACCGTGGTTACGTTTTGTACGAGGCTGGAGATCTTGTTCGAATTGGGTCAATCGTTGACCTTTCTTGTTCGTCGGGTCCCTACTTATAGTCCTTGGAATCGAACAACCGAACTGCACATCTCTTTCTTTCTCTTCTCCTGGCCGGACCTGACGTGCGTTTCATTTCCCTTATTTCACTGGATTTTGGTGCTAAACATCAATGACGACAGCCCAATGACCCATTTTATTGAACGAATCTCCATGTACCAAATACTATCCAAACTACATCGTCGCCGAAGAAGGACAACGAAACCCGATAAACCATTGACTGAGGACCACGACATGCCGCACCAATCCGACCTTCCATCCCCACATCCAAAGAAAACCTGGCTGTCACCTTTCAGAGGATCGTTGGACACACTCAAGTCCTGGAGAAAACATTTCCCCTTTCGCCGACGACGTTCATCCCAGTCCCACCCACCAGTCCAGGTTTTGATATCCTCTCCACGTCGGACGATCGCCCTTCCAACCATTGACGAGATGCAGGAAGGAGATGACGAGGTTTTACAGGACGAGCGAGTCGAGGTAACAAGAGAAGAAAGTCGCCCAGAGAGGGAGCTGGACGTTGCCATCGACCCTCTGCAAGAATCTGTATCGTTAACCCGCTCTTCCTCATTGGTCTTGTTACCCGATCTCCTCACCTTCTCTTTTTCCTCTTCAGAGTTGTCGCTCGTCTCTTCGATCTCATCTTCGCGACCGGGTACTCCTGTTGCATCGATAGAAAATCTCGGAAATTCGTCCCTGAACCCGAATTCTATCGAAGATCTCCCAATCGAACTACTCGACGTAATATTCAACTTGGTCTTGGAGTCGGAGTTATGCCCGACCCTTGGAAACCATCTTCTCCTGCGGAATATTCGACACGTCTGCAGGCGGTGGAAAGCTTTGGGCGAAGAGATTCTATGGCGCTCGTTGCGGACGTCTGGCGGGCTTTTCACAAAGGACCAGCACTCCGAAGATCCGGATGACACTCTCTGTAGGCGGAAGCTGAGGACCGATTTGCGGGAGTGGTACGCTGAGGGCACCCAGCGACTAAGATCCTTCGGTACGGTATCGGCGACCTCAGACGTTGTTGAGAACATACAAGATCTCGATACAAGTTATCTCAGGACAGTATTTCACGGACTCGCTCGCTGCTCACGGGCAGATGTCAAGATTCTTGTCGAAAGGGTGACGAGTTCGAACAACATACAACCAGATGCGGCATTGCCTGCTACACCAGATCGACAGGAAGACCATCCCTGGACTTTGAACCTCTCGCACTTGTCTCCCTGTGCCTGGCCCTTCCTTGTTGATTTGTCGTTGATGTGCCCATTGTCAGTCGAGGATGCTTATTTTGCTCTCGTTGGTGGGTGTAACACTCTCAAGAGGGTATCCATCGGAACCATCAAAGCCAACACGAACTTGCGGGAAACTGCGCTCGTCTCCTCGAGCCCTTCCATTCCCGCATCACGCGTCACCCTCTGCAGTCTAGAATGGTTATCGATTCAAGCGTATAGCGATACCAGCAACCTCTTCACGAAATTCGACTTCCCTAAACTGACGACCTGTCTTTTATCCATTCCCACCAGATCCACTGGGTCTCTCCTTTTTAGCCATCCTGCGAGCGTCGGCCGGGCCTCGCAATATCCAGCCCTTCTCACCGATCTCGAGCACTTATGGGGTGGGCTCACTACCTTTTCTCTGGATACGGAAGAAGTCCTACAGCGCGTGGACCTCGTCGAGATCTTCTTGAAATGCAACAAGTTGACGAACTTCACTTGGAAGGGCCGCTCGGCATCCTCCGGTGCTCCTCGACATATCTCCAGTACCGACACCGCGCGCCTCGATTCATTCTGGAGAAGACTCGCACATCTTTCATTAGAGAGCGAGGACAGAGACGCATGGCCTCTTGCGGAGGCCGTGAAGAAATGCGACGCATTAGAGAGTCTTGAATGGAAAGGACTTCAAAGCGACCTTTCGGAGAATCCGACACCTGGGTCTCTTCCAAACCTTAAACGCCTTGTGGTCAATTTTGACGAAGAAACCTTTATGGCTCTTTTCCGAATGGCGACCGGCTTGACAAAGGTCCAGTCACCAAACAGTTCTTGCCTTCCTTCGAAGTGGTTTGAATACCAAACAATCAAGTCGGTAACCGTCAAAAACATAATCGAAGCATCCGAGGCCATACGTCTATTGCATTGCCTGGATGGTTCGAAGGTTGAACACATAGATTTGTGTATCAATCTTGAAACGATCGACGAGGACGACTTACTTTCCAACAGTGTGCTTCGTCATCTTACTCTGAGGTTACCCCTGAATTACCAGGGTCTCTTCCTCCCTTTCCTCGAGCGTATCTCAATCCCCAAACTGCAACAACTCGATCTGTTGCTTCCACAAACGATATTATTGAGCAGGGTCGTTTTGGAACCATGTTTGGAGCTGTGGAGGAAGTCGGTCAAGGAGATGTTTTCTAATCCGACAGATTCCTCAAAAACTTTTCATAGTATATTTTTGTATCCATAGTTATTATTCTGTTGCAGCAAACCAATAGACACAGATAGAAAGTAATAATCAACAAGCTACAGCGCTAGTGCTTTACAACGCCCCCACTTCTCTTCCAACCAATGTTATAACCCGTTCTATCACGCCAAGCGTTGAGTTTGGGGAGGGTCCGTAATATATCAGGTCGGCTCCGCACGAGATCTGCTAAATATCGCTCTGATTTGACAAAGAGAAACACAATCACGTCGGGCACCGATCTTAGATACGGGGTCAAAAGACATCCAATAACGTCCTCCTTCTTCATATCGGCAACTTCAAGGTAGAAAGTTTGGAGCGGGCATTGAGACCTGACCAAGAAGTCCTGCAACGCGGTCGAAGGTCCATAAACCGTCTGCACCTCCAGATAAACCAATGAAGGGAGGGTAAAATGCTGCAAAATTCTGTAAGGGTCGCAGTATTCGTTCATCGTCAATGATTCGAGTGCGGGGAGTATACACTGGACACTGGTAAACGTGTCTGTGACTGTCCGCTTGTCTTCCCGGCCAATGCCCAGGAAGGTGACATTTCGTGCAGATGTACACTGCATTAAACACCACATAAACTCCTCCACTTCAATGCTACCTTGGACGTAGACATGCTCAAGTGCATGCCATGGAAGGACACGCGGAAGGCTGCTTCGAATGGAATTAAACGTCCAGGAAAGATGGCGCAGAGATGGGAATGAGGAAATGGCTGAAGTGAGTGTATCGATGATTTTTGGTGGTGTGTCGTCGTGCGCCATGTGAATTTCGAACCTCCGTAGGGGTGACCGAGATGCAGCGGCAGCAAGCATGGTTCCGAGCGCTCCGGTGAGCTCATAATTTTGGACTCGAAAATAGAGTGAATCCCAGCGATCTGCGCAGAGGGAGAACTGGTGTAACATCTCCTCTGCCTCCTTCACTATCCTCTCCTCGACAGGTTGCCCCCATTCCGACCACTCTCCAAGCCAGTATGCCAGGTGAAGGGACGATGATCGAGCAAAGCTTAGCCAATGTGTCAAGGCATCCGGTTTAAACTCGTCGGCGGAGAACGATGACCAGAGTGTTTGCATCGATAACGCGACTTCCCTCCAATATCGACAGACATGGACAAAGTTGAGTGGCGCCCACTTGTGACTTCTTCTTATGAGATAGCCCTTGTGAATCTTGCGTCCTAACGGCTGCAATATGGTTGCCTGTACAAAGATTTGGCCCAAGATTTCCGGAGGAAAGTCGTTGATAATCATCGGATATGACTGTAGGTCTTCGATATTTGTGAGGTTATGTAGGGAGTGAGACGTAACTTAAGAAGGTGACATACCTCTTCGCACAAAAAAATTTCGGTACTTCCTTTGAAACCGCTTCTGGAGGGTGGACTGAGTAGAACTTGGACCGGTTGGTTATCGTGACCAACCCAAAGTCATATTATAGACTGGTGGTAATTGTCTGTCAGGACGTCACTAAGTTACACACACAATAGAGGTTGCCATTATGTTCCATGAGAAGTCAAAGAACAGTTTAATTTGTCTGGAACGTTGCAGGTTGTTGAGTTGGCGTAGGTAACGGTAGGTTGGCGTCGATGGAACAAAAGGCAACCACCCAAGACAATTGTGAAAATGGCAGGCAGGCGTGGAAATTTTGTAACATTGCCCTCTCGGCACGCTGAGCTTGAAATCTTTTGGTTTGGTGATGTCGGCATTTATGTAGAGTCAGGCTCGTCCCCCCAGTCAACTTCATTCGTCGCCTTTCGCTTCGAAAGGAACGACGGACAAGGACATGGTTAGATCTCTAAATTAACGACTGATACATAAGGACAAGAGCATGAGTCCGGAAATTGAAATCTGACTTTACTGAGTTTAAATTCATAAACTCCCACGATCGACTGATTACCTCCACCACTTTTGTGGTCTTGACGACCCAACCACCAACTCTCCGGCAAGAATGCTCGCAATCAATTGTGTGCGCGACCTGACGAGGCTGGAAGTCCGCAAGACGGACAATTAGGAGTGGGCTTGTAATTATGACTGAAACCTCCTGGCAGCATCCGGATCGCTTTGAGCAAGGTTCAACGTGTCCAGACTTCAAATCTGGTGAGAATGAAGTGATGCTACCCCAAATAGTCCAGATATCTGATGCCTTCTTTGTTTGAAGATTAAATTCTATCCAATGGTTATCAACGATTTTCTTCCCGAAGTCTTGGGCGAAATTTTCGTATCGGCCGCATCACCGGTGCAACTGGGGCGAACGATTCACGAAGGTTAAAACGTTAAACGCTCACTTCAGCCATTTCTTCATTCCCATCGCTGCGCCATCTTTCCTGGTTTAATTCCATTCAAAGCACTCTTCCACGCGTCATTCCATGGCAAGCAAGAATCTATGGATTATGTGTCGCTGGCAAACTGGATGTTTTCTTTTTTTTTTTTTTTACTCGAATAGCTGGTTCCTACTTCCTGACCGTCTCATCGTGTTTGATGATTGTAGTTCTGAAAATCTGGACCCATCGAACTTTGAATCTCGAAAATCAAACGAACTATTGTCCATTCCCGAATTTGGGGATTCCGTACACCACGGGCTGCATTCAAGTCAGGGTTGCCAGTGGAGGACTGAACGGCCGGAATACGATTTAGACATGTGCATGATGGTTCTCCCTTGTTCTGATTCTTTCCACCTACAGCCATCTGTTCTCAGCTCGAAAATCTTATCAACCCGTTCATTCCTACTAAATTCTTTGAATCAGGATGCCGATAAACGATCTTCCACCAGAGATTCTGAGCGAAATATGCCGCCTATCCTCATCTCGCCGACATTCCAACACATACGCACTCCGAAATTGGGCCCAACATCGCCAACACTCCTACACCTACATCATGTCGAGACGGAACTCACCTCTCAACTTCATCCACGTGTGTAGATACTGGCGATCCGTCGTGATATCGACCAAGTTCTTCTGGTCAACTCTGAGTGGGAACTACTCGTCTACCGAGGCCATGGATTACTGGTTATCCATCTCCGGCCCAGATACTAAGCTTCACTTGGAGATGTCTACACCGAGTTCGAGATGCTTTGAGGGGATGAGAAAGACTGAGATGGACGCGGCGAGGCGAAGAGCGATGTGGTTGTTCGCGGTGCATTCGGATCGGTGGGCCTCCCTTGGCTTTGGGATAAACGCAGCGCTGTGTCAAGACCTTGCCAATGTTCTACACGACGTCGCCGACAATGACCGTGACAATCCCAACGATGAATGCCCTCTCGAGACACTCGAAATCGAACTCAAAGACGACGACACACCGCAAGACGCCGTCGACTCCCTGCTCTCCGCTATGACCAAGTTCAAAGCCCTCCGACACCTCTTCTGGATCTCTGCCTCTCGGAATTCCGGGATGCCCAGCGTCTTTCCATGGGCCTCGTTGAACACGGTCTACATCCGCGCTTCTTTCTCGTTCGACGAGTCCGTCGCCGTACTCATGCAATGCACGTCCGCAACAGAGGTCACCCTCCTCGGTACGCATTATAGCGGCCTCAGACCGTTCACATCCTCGACAGACTATCCACTCACCCTCCCGAAACTCCGTCGTTTGACACTCAACCACCGACCTTTCGTCCTTCTCAAATACTTCACGCTTCCCTCGCTCACCTCTCTCGAAGTCGACTCGTTCAGGAATACAGATACACCTCAAGTAAAGGAACAACTAAGTGCCCTATTTGACAGGTCTCAATGTTGCCTTCGTCAGTTCACGGTTCAGGATACCTATCATTCCATGTCGAGCGACGACATCATTGATTGTCTCGCGATCCCTTGTCTACGATCGATACCCGTCGTCAGAGTGAACGCACCGAGTTGGAAACAGAGAATCGAAAAGAAGATGTTCGGGCGCGCGGACTTGATTTCCTTGATCCCGCGCATCATTCATTGGGATGGGTACCTTGGGTGGCACAAGGTCAGACCAGATAATGCTGTTTCGCTTGGAGAAGACTCAAATGTGTCGGACGAGGAGTAGTAGCACGACAAACGTGGGGGTCTAAAGACCCCCAAAGATATCCTTTAAATTACAGAACAAGTATAAAAGCTACACAGACACATTGCAGAGACAGAGAGACAAAACTGAGCAGAAAGGAAAAAAAAGAGAGAACACGAGGATACACAGAAACCGAGCAGATATAAAAAGAAAAGAAAAGGAAAAAAAGAGGAGCAGATAAAAAAAGAAATCCAAATCAAAAAAATGTAGATGAGTATAGATGAGTAGTGTATAGATAGAAACCGTGGGTGAGTAGGGATGCGAACAACGACCAATATGATGGTTCGCTGTAAAGATAGCAAGTATTGAATCCGGGTAAACGATGAGAAATGAGGATAAGAACTCTTGAGAACGCGAAAAAAAAAAGAGAAAAAAAAGACAACACTTCGACTCCTCCGATGACGAGCCGAAGACATAGCGACAGCGACGACAACGACAACAGCTATCTCCACTAACACCCCCTCCTCTCCCCCCTCTCTCTTCCACACCACCGCCACCACCGCCGCCACACCTTAACACCGTCAATCAACTTCAACCCAAGGCAAAGCTCAACGTACTCGTCCCACCCACAGTCGAAGGTGGAGTTTGACCCAAACCTTCACCTACAGGCGAGCTCGACCCTCCGTCAACAACGCCCAACGAACCACCAATGCCCGTATTCGTCACGGCCATAGGAATAGGAGCAACACCCGAGAACCATCCAGCAGTCGCGTCGAACACACCGACCTGCACGACACCACCCCCACCACTCCCCTCAACACCCAAGCTGGTGAAGCCCGGGTTGATGAGCGCAGCGGCGGAAGCAGCAGCAGCAGCAGCGTTCGACGAAAAGTCAACAACCACATCCGTCATCGTCATGGAATGATTCACGTTGACGTTCGCATGGTGCATGTGATGTTGCTGATGGTGCTGATGGTGCTGATGGTGCTGATGATGAAGATGATGCGTATGTTGTTGCTGAATTTGGAGTTGTTGTTGGAGGTGCTGCTGTTGTTGCTGCTTGAGAATATCCGGTGACATGGACATGGACATGGGCATGGGCATGGGAGAAGCGGCGGAAGCAGCGGAGCTGAGGGTTGTTGGTGACGAACCGGAAATGAGCGACCCACTGGCAGAAGACGCCTTATCGTCCAAGCATGCCAGGAAAGTCTCCCAATGCACTTGATCCTCGCCAAAGCTGGACATCTCACCACCAGCACCTGATGCTGTGCTGGTGCTGCTGCTGCTGCCAGCAGAGGAGGAGATTGAGCTTGACGCCACATCACCTGAAGACGGCAGACGAAGCGAGGGGTCTATAGGGTCGAGCTGGGTGACATGATCCATAACACCAAACAACGCCATGGGATCTTGAGCTAGACCGGTGGGATTCGAACTTCCTTCGTGAGCTGGCATGGACATGGGCATGGGCATCGACGGCGACAATACAGAAGAAGAAGACGAAGAACAGGACGACATCCCGTTCGAGTTCTCGTTATGGGAAGAAGCATCATTTTCGCCCTCAAGTGTCAACCTTAGCCTTGGTTGGCCTCTCGCACCACCTTGACCTTGACCTTGACCCTCATTCTGACCTTCCACGTTGCCATTCCCTTCACCACCACCACCGCTTCCTCCTCCTCCTCCTCCTCCATTATCACCACCACCAGAGGCCTTCACAACCTCGCTCTCCGACACTTTCGACGACGACTTCTTGGGCCACGTCGCAGACCACATCGCGCCCCTCCTCCGATCAGCAGGCGTACCCCTCCCAATCAACCTCACACCCAACTCGGGCTTGAAATAATCGAGCGGGATCGAATCGAGCCGAGGCGGAGGAAACGGCAAGATGCTTGGACTCTCCTCGATTAACTGTATCTCGACTGGACGCTGATGCTGATGCTGATTCTGGTTCTGGGATTGGAGCTGCTGTTCCTGTTCCTGCTGCTCTCGCTGGGCTTGTTCGTGTTCGTCCTGGGATTGTTGCGCATGTTGTTGCTCTTGCACCAAACTCTGGGGTTCAGGACTAGGACTATGCGCCCCGCTCGAGCTCGAGCCCTCGGAAGAAGCGACACGTCGCTCCTCGGACCCAGCCACCGCCGAGCTAGTGGTAGTAGTAGCAGTCACACCACTAGCCACAGACCCAGAAGACCCAAAATAACCTCCAACATTCGGATTCACACTCCCGCGTCCATGAGCTCCAGGAATGTAAAAGCTCGCCATGTACACTCCACCTGCTCCGTGCGGGGTACTCGCGGGTGTGCTTGTTGTGTTTGTTGTTGATGTCGAGGTGGTCGGGGATGTGGGGCTGTTGGTACTGGCAGCGCTGGTGGGTGATGTGGGCGAGGACAGCTCCGCATTGAACGTCGGGTCCGAGAAAGCCTCGATGTCGATCTCCATCTCCCCTTCCGCGTCTTCCTCGTCGCCAGATGCTTCTTCTCCATTGACGGCTCGCTCCTTGCCCTTCGCGCTAGATGAAGAAGCTGCTGCTGCTGCCGCCGCCGCTGCGACGGCACGCAACTCCTCCTCCACCTCCTCATCCTCGTCCGTCTCGTCCTCATCGTCATCATCATAATCCTCCTCATCGTCATCGTCATCATCCTCTTCCTCATCATCATCATAAAAATCCTCCTCGTCATCCTCATCTTCCAGAAACTCCGCCTCCGTATCATACTCCTTCTGATCAACAGGAACACCCCCAATCGACCCTCCGCCCTCCACCTCATCATCATCATCCAGCAACTCGAACCCATACGTGCTCTCGTTCATAAAATCATCTTCCTCGTCCGCCTCCTGCGCCTGTTGTGCCTGTCCCGCCCCATCGACGTCCCCGCTCGCACTCGCACTGGCACTCCCAGACACCTCAGAAAAAGCGGATCGAGAGCTCGAGCGAGAAGAGGACTTTGCCTTCCCCTTCCCCTTGCCCTTCCCTTTTGCCTGTCCATTCTCTTTATCCCTCCGTTCCCCCCTCCCACGGTGCCTAAGTGACGAAGACGACGACCCCCGGCTCTGGCTCCGGCTCCGCCTTCGACTTCGCGTATATTCCTCCGGGTACCCATAGATGGCATAATACTCTTCCGATTCTTGCTCCAACAACATGCGGATCGTATCAGCGTGGTACTGCTTCGTCCTGGACAAAAAGAAGAAAAAGAAAAAGGGGACAAAAAATCAGTTTCTTTACAAAGAGAGAAAAAAAAAAAAAAGAAGACGGAAAGGACATACACATCATACACCCTCAACTTGCACGCGATATCCCACATCCTATCCGCCGCATAGACTTTAGGCGAATGTTCAAGCCTCGTCGGCATCCGCGCTCTCGCCCTCCTCCTCCTCCCTCTCTGACCTGACCCTGACGAACTCAAACTCGAACCATCATCTTCCATTCCCAACGAAGAAGACCCCGACGACTTCATCATCATCATCGCCTGTGCATGCGCAAGCCTCATCGCAGCCGTCATCCCCGTCGCCCAATCCGTATAGTCCGTCCATGACTGTCGAAGCGGGGAAGGCACCGCTGGGGCGCGTGTGAGTCGACTGTGTGGTGATGGCGGTGGTGGTGATGGAGAAGGTGCGTATGCGTAGGAGAGTTCAGGGACGTCTTCTTCTTGTGCTTGGTGTTGGTGTTGGTGTTGTTGGTATTGCTGCTGAAGCTGCTGCTGCTGCTGCTGAAGTTGCTGCATCGAAGGACCAGGACCCGCACCACCCGGAGGAGCGCTCTGGTACATCTGCTCATGCGTGATATACATCTGCTGCTGCTGCTGATGCTGCTGTTCTTGATGTTCTTGACCCCCAACAACATAGACAAACGACGAGCCTTCATCCGTCCGTCCATGAAACCCAAAGCCCAGATCACTTTCACTCACTCCAGCGACAGCAACGACGGACCCTTCACCTCCTCCTACTCCTACTCCTTCGGCTCCTACACCTCCTTGGCCTTGTCCTTCACCCACTCCGCCCACTCCTCCGCCATTCGCATTCCCAACGCCAACACTCCCATTACCCACACCAGCACCCGCCGACCCATCCACACCATTCATCCCTAACGGCACAGAGAACGTCATCCCAGGACCCAGCGTGATCGGAGACACACCTCCACCAGTGGGATAGATCATAGGCATTGACATTGACATCGACATCCCATACCCAGAAATATTCTGGTCTTGTTGCTGGTGATGATAAACCTGCTGAAGATGCTGAGGCTGTTGCAGCGGCTGTGACGCGTACTGCTGTTGCTGTTGAACCTGATGCTGAAGTTGAACCTGATGTTGAACCTGATGCTGATGCTGAGGATGATGATGCACACGACCATCAAGCCCACCAAGCGGCTGAGGAGCGAACGTCGGTGTATGCGGTGACGCGGGCGGCGCTAAGAAGACCTGCTGAGGCTGGGGCTGCTGTTGGTGCTGGTGCTGCTGATGAAGATGCTGCGGCGACGACAACGACATCACCTGCACTCGATGCTGCATCGGCTGAACAGGTGCGGGGCTGGGACTCGCTACATATCCCGACGAGGAGGAGGGTGCGATAGACGGGATGCTAGGCAACGAAATCGGCGTCGAGAACAGGATAGTGGTAGGGCTAGGCGGCTGGACTGGGTGTTCCACACTCGGAACAGGAACAGGAAGGGCGAGAGAGAGGGGTGAATCAACATTCGCCGTTGATGATAATGACGACGACGACGACGATACAGAGAGACCATCCAACGAAGTAGTAGTATTATTACTATCACCCGCAATCACAGGAGGAGGAGGAGGAACAACAGGAGAGAGCGAAAGCGGCACGAACGATGGTTGGGGTGAAGTCGGCAAGATCTGCGCAGGGCTCAAAGGCGGACTCGACATCGGACTAGGAGGAAGAACAGGACTCGCATTCCGACTCTTACTGTTACCTCCAGTCGCAGCAGCAGCCGGCACACCAAGAGCCTCGAGAGGTCCCAAATCCACCGCGTCCAAAGGAGGTAAAGGCCGCTGATGTGGGTGATGCAGTTGGTTATGATAAGGATGATACTGATACGCAAAGGTAGGCGGCGAGGAAGGGGGCGTCGTCGATGTCGGCGGTGGTGTCGTGGTGGTGGTGGCTGACTTGGCTAACACGGGGACGGGAGTGGTTGTTGACGTTGAGGATTTAATATTATTATTATTATCAATAACGTTATCGTTCGCAGTTTCGCTCGCCCTCGCGTTCGACTCGGCTGGTGTCGTGGTCGTGGTCGCGGAAGGGGTAGGGATAGAATCAGGTGCAGACGCAGGCACGACAAGGACCTCAGATGAAAGGAGATGCGGGAGCGGGATCGGAATAGGGAGGGGAGAAGGCAAGTCGGGCTTCAGGACCACTTGCGTTGGTGCTAGGGGCACTTGAACATCTCCAGAAGACGAAGATAAGGGTATGCAAACAGGATCGAGCGGCGACTCGACGTCTTTGATCGGTATCGTTGTCGCTGGGGGTGACGATGTTGATGTCGATGGCTCAGAATCCTGTGCCTTCTCCTCCGAAACAACTTCGTCCACTTCCTCGGTTTGTGGTTCGTCAGATACCACTCCTTCAAAAAAAAAAAAAAAAAAAAAAGTCAATAAACCGCCCTCGAGCCGAAAGAAAAAAGAAAGAAAAGACAACACACCCTCATCCACACCCTTCTTACTCTTCCCCCCCTTCTTCAAATTCAAATTCGCCTTCGTAGCTCTCGCTTTGGTAGCTTTGACCACAGCCTTGATCTTATCCGCAACTGTGACTTTGCCCTTGGCCTGTGGCTTGGTCTTGCTCTTCATCGTCCCAACCTTGGTCTTCGTCTTCACCTCTTCGAGTTCCACGTCGGCTTTAGCTGGAATTTCAGACTGCACAACCACAAGGCTCTTCTTCGCCGACCGAGTGAGAATGAACGGTTTTGGTTGTGGTCGTTGAGTTCGAGCTCCAGTATGCGGCTTCGCCCGTGTTTTCGGCTGCGGCTGTGGCTGAACGAGTAGAAAAATAATGATTAGTAAATCATTTTATATATATATAAAAAAGAAGAGCGAGAGTAGTAGAAGAAAGAGTTTTTTTTTAAAAAAAAAAAACGCAAAATATATGCGCCCAAGAACGAGAAAAAAAGAGAAAAAAAAAACACTCACATGCGAAACCTTGACCTTCTTCTTCTTCTTACACTCCTCCTCCTCCTCCTTTCCAACCTCCATCCCAACCTCCATCCCCTCCTTTCTCCCCTTCTCCTCCCCCCTCTCCTCCCCTTCTTTCCCCACACCCTCATCCCCATCCAAACTCTTCCTCTTCCCCAAACTCGTCGTCGACCTCATCGCCTCCTCCTCCTCCACCAAAAACGGAGACAAAGACGAAGAAGACAACTCGGATAAAGGCGACATAGACATAGACATAGACATAGGTGAGAGCAGCGCCGCTACCGCCGTGGTCGTCAACAGAGCTTTTTCGACTTGCGCGTGTTCGGCTTTGTCTGTGTCCGCTTGTGCTTGTACTTCGAGGTCCATCACTTCCGCTTCCACGGGTTTCACCTCGAGGTCAACCTCGACGTCGACTTTCCGCCGCTTAGCAACCCTCAAACTCGTCCTCCTCGTCCTCTCTCCCTCCCTTCCTTTCCCCTCTTCTTCAACAACAGCAACAACAACGTCAGAGATAGCAGGCGCGGACCTCGTCCGCCTATGAGTCTGCCTCTGCGCTGGTCCCTTTCCCTTTCCTTTCACAACCGTCGTCTTATCGTTCACAACTTCCACTGTCCTCGCCTCCTCAACCTCAAATCCGACGCTCTTACTCTTTCCCTTTCCCTTCCCCTTTCCCTTCGTCCCCTCAACCTCCACTTGAATCACAGGCTCCTCTTCTTCCTCCTCTCGAGCCCTCTTCCGCGTATTATACGCGCGTAACGGACGTGTCGGCATCGACCTCGTCGCTGGCAATGGCAATGGCATCGCAGGTGTCGATGTCGACGTTGATGTCGATGCCGACGCAGATGACGATAATGATGTATCGGCCTTGCCAATAATCGCCCGCTCGACTTCAGCCTCAACTTCCATCTCGTTATCCATCGTTGGCGGAGGTAAGATGGTATGCACAGCTACAGCAGGCGTCGGTATCCGCATCTGCATCTGCATTGGGATGGACTTCGACTTCGGCGTCGGCGTCGGGCTAACAACGATCGGCCTCGTCTTTGTTCTCGTCATCCTCGCTTTCGTGGCTTGGAGCGGACTCGGGCTCGGGGCCGAGCTCTTCGCAAGAAGGACCGGTACAGCAACAGGACCAGCAATAGGAGACGAGAACGCCTGCTTCCTCGTCCGCAGACCTATCCTCGTTCTGGTCGTCGCGGGCACCAGAACGGGCGCCGGCTCCTCTCCTTCTTCATCCTCTTGTTCAGAAGACGATGATGACGGGAAGACTGTGGCGATGGCAAGAGCAGAGGAGGAGGATGAAGAGGCTTTGCCTTTGCCTTTCGCTTTTGATGATTGGGGGACGGGGATGGGTACGGGAAGGGTGGGGAACGTAAGTGTCGATGACGATGATGTAGATGTAGATGCTCTCGGTGCTGGTGGTGGTACAATTGACGATGATGATGGTGATGGCGATGGCGATGAAGGGAAAGCGATAGCACTGGCGTTGGCGGGGTTAGTAGGCGAGAGACGCGCACTCCGTCTTAGCGTTGCAGGCACGGTGGTGGTGGGGGCAGTGGTGGTGGCAGGCATGACAGTCGGTGCGGGTGCGAGTGAAGTACTGGTGGGTGTGTTGATGATGATGGGACTCGGGATGGGTGTAGGTGTAGCAGAGGCGGGTCGTAGCACGAGTGGTATCGCCATCGAGATTCAGAGATAGGGATGCCCGGCACTATAAGATAAGGAAGTGAAGAAGAAAGCGCCTTGTTGTCGTTGTCGTTGTTGGCGTTGTTGTATAGTAGACAAACGATCTCCTCTCACTCTCTTGTGTGTGTGCTGTGTAGATGATGATGATGTATGACTAACTGTAAACAAAGACACCGGATGGAGAGGTCAGGGATCGGGAAGGCACAGCAAACGAAAAAAGAAAGAGATTCAGAGATGACTAGTGACTGACGTTATGGATCCTTTCCGTTACTTGAAGATAGAATAAGATGTTATAGGATGGATGTGCGGGTGGGTGTAATGGTAATTTGACCAAGCGCTGTGAAGAGAGTTTACGTTGTATCAGTCGGTCTGTCGATAACTAACACACACACACCCCTCGAGGGGGGACGTGAACGAAGGATGAACGGATAGGTCGATCAACGGGGAGCAGGTATGTAAGAAAAGGATAGGATTGAAAGCAAGGCATCTTCGCCGTGCAGTGCACACACACATACACTTCGCCTCGGAGAAAGAGAAAGAGGAATGAATGAATGAAGTAATAGAGGGCTAAGAATGGGGGGGAGGGAGGGAGTAGAGATATAAAAAGACGACAAGCAAAAAAACCAAAAGGCGGAGAAGAGGGCGAAAAGCGGACAGCAAGCAGGAGACATACCTGGGAGAGCAAGGTCTTGGGCTGTCCGGGGTTTTGATGAGATGGGTGCGGTTGAGTGGGTAGGTGCGCAGTAACTTCAGGCGAAACAAACAAACACGACCAGAGTCGAGGAGGCCACGGGATACAGCGAGCAAAGACTCTGTAGCCAAGTGTAAGGGCGGGAGAATGTTATGTATGTATGGGTGAGGCTATCTTGGAAAATAGCTAAGGAAGGAAAGGCAAGAGGGGCCTGTCGATGGCGGGTGTGTGGCAACAGCATGCCCAATCACCCCCCCTTCCCACGGAACAACCAAATAAACAAAAGCGATGAAAAAAAAACATTTTTCATTGGCTCAGGAATCCGCACGTGATCTCTTTGTTCTTTGACAGTTTATGACTCCGCTGTGCTCGGGTGCGGTTGGTAAATTGAGGGGAAAGGCGAAGGGGATGGGGAGGGGAAGGAGGGAGGAGGGAGGAGGGGTGGATGGTACGTATGGACGGATAAAAGACAAAACGGCAGCCTTCTCGACCTGTTTTCGAACCGCCGGTTGATTTTGTCTCATCTAAGTAAAATACCAAGGACGCGGCGCCGTCACCACACTTCCCCAATTTAGGTCGCCCTTCCCTATTTCGTTTTTTGCTTCCTCCCTGCCTACACTACATAACATCAAATTTCAATTATGTATCGTATGGATCTCTTTTAGCCTTTTTAGAGTTGCTTACCCCAGTCGTCGTCATCCTTCTCCGTTTCCGTGATCTGCAGGAATGACATATATGGCAGCCACATACATACAATTTAAAATCGAAGACAAATCGACAACGATCTATCTTAGTCTATCTTCGATGATCGCTTTCGAACGCACGCTCTTCATTTTCTCATCATCCACTCACACCCCATCCATCCAACCCATACAGTACATCCACACTCGGCCCCGCTTTCGGAAGTACCCCCACCACACCACCCATGTCGTTAGATTTAAATAAAATTACCTATCTTTGATCGTGTCCAGTCGTGTGTCCCTAACATGACATAGCTCTTCCTTTCCTATGTCGTCCAAGTAGTAGCCGTTCCTTCAAAAAAAGTTCACATGCACGTCCTGACATCCAAGTACAGTTTTATTTTTTTCATCATCTGAACCTGCCAGTGGACGAGGTAAAAGTAAAAATAGCAATTAACCTCTCGTGGAAGTACAGACACAAAACGTCCACCCAACCCGGCGGCGGTTACGAGCCTGAGATCATCGAGAGGAGTGATAAGTTTCAAGTTAATTCGCCTATCTATCTGCTAAGTATTACCATTGCGCGTGTGCGACCCCACATTTTAATTCCTCAGGCTCAGTTTCTTCTAACGCCAATCTCACGTTCAAGTTCCTCCGGTAAGTATTCCTTTTCTTAGATTACATTTATGTTATGATCAGATATCGATGTCAATCGATATCCAACCTTAGGTCCTTGATCCATCCAACACCCCCAAGTTGAAGGCACCCCCCATCTTCTTCAATTCTGTTCTTGATTTAGAGTCGACAACTTGAAGTAAGGCTTCGGGGCCTCAAGGCCTCAAGGGCCTCATCCCGCAGGTTGACAGGTGTGGGAATTCTGACAATGAAAACCTTGCCGGGCTCGGCAAGTTGTCGGCAGGCTGACATTGCCTCAGCTTGGCCTCGGCTTGAAAAGCTGGAAGGAAGCTTGAAGCTGGAGATTCGATGTGGGAGTGTAAAACGGCGTGATGATATTCCTGGCCAAATCTATATGTGATAAACTTGTGTGAGGACGTAATTACCATACTTATTGTGCACGAATAACTACCAAAACTCCAAAATTCTCACATTAACTTGAGGAAGATGAGCATGGGGCGTGGCTCTTATCTCGACGATCTATCCTCTCTTCAACCTACCGCCTCCTCACATTCAGTGCACTGGCATAGAATGGACGGTCTCACAGATCCACTGGACGCTTTCAAGAAAATCGACAAGCTGTGGTTCGATGACGCTGATCTGGTGATTTGCGCGGCGGCGGGACAGAGCAAATTCCGGGTGTATCGAGGCATCCTATCCACACAATCTACAATCCTCCGAGATATGCTTGTAGCACTCCCTACAAAAAATAAGAGTCAACACAACCCTTACACGCTGCTTACTCTCCCAGACGACGCCAAAGATGTTTATTACTTCTTTTTGGCCTTATTTGACCTGTCGTGAGTGGTGCTTTCAGCAGATATTGAAGTTCTTCGACTGAGTGATTCCCTAGATTTTACCACAACACATCCACGTATCCTCTTGGGGTGACTAGCTCTATCTTGCGCCTTGCACGCAAATATACGGTACCGCTTCTTATTCTGCGTACGATCACGCATCTGGAGAAGATCTTTTCAAAGTTGGATTACCCATTTAGCTTTTGCTGGGCGATTTCGGGGTTTAATACATATGTCAGGAACTGGGAAGGTAGCGCCTACATCACATCACTCCTGACGGATTGCATAGAGACACTACCGCTCTTGGTCAGTGCAAAACTGCGATGGCTCATCCCTGCGGTTCTGTACATCGTCGTGTCCCGTTTCGAGACCACTGAAATCATCATGAATCCATCCTTCCCTCGACTTTCGTCCGCATTACAAGCACGGATAGTGGAAGGCATAGCCAATTACGCAATGTTAAACCATAGCCGATTCTCCTGGATTGGACTGCTTCCTTCCGTCAACTGTACGGATGAAGAAAACTGTAGACAGGTGTCAAAAGCCATTCTGTCAAAACTGCATGAATGTCAGCCCTGGAAGACAAACAGTCTCTACCTTACTTTTAAAGGCGAATTCACCGGACTCGGTCTCCATGAAGAGCAAATTTGTAGCAACTGTCAAGCCGCTGCATTGAAATATGTCAACGAATTGGAAAAGAAGTTCCACAACAAATACTGGACTGCGTGCGGCTTCAAGAATCCTCAAGAGGCGGTTGAGCTGCGGGAGAAAACTATAGCACAGTTGGAGAAGGGGATTCCAGGTTTCGTCGATTTCAAGTTTGTTGAACAGTCTGACTAGGGAGATAGAGATGAGATTAGTCGTATCTATCCCATGTGTCTTGGCAGTTGTCCGAGTCCGTAAGTATGCGTATGTGTAACTCGAATGTGTATGCCGCAATTTCAAAGAAATAGCGACGGGAGAGTGAAATGTTAGAGGAATATGTATAGGTAATAAAATTCGTTGATGGTTAATGATTCGAATTTGGAGAGTGTAGCATGATGCGTCGTTTCTACGACGCCTACTATGATGGGAGGCCTGTTGGCGGCGAGCCTGATTTCCTACGTCCACATAAACTTCCTCTAACGTGCGCCCCGGAAATACCAAGGGAATGCTTGCTTGAGGCGACTTGAATGTCCAGGTGAAGTCACGTAATAAGGTAAATCATGCGATGCGTCGTGCAAAATCCGAGGTTAAAGCGATTAAATGACTTATGTAGCAAGGCAGCAAGGGGTTCGAACCTTCATGCCTTGATTATATGCGTCCTTCAATTCGCATACATTTGGAGCCGAAAGCCTGAGGTGATGTGCGTTTCGAGATAATGCCCACTTTCATTGAAATTGCAGCTACTAACACACGGCGGTTTCTCTACCACGTCCTCTCCAACCAATATTGTAACCGGCCTTATCGTTCCAAGCTTCAAGCCTAGGGAGGTCGCGCAACAGATCAGGTCGCATCCGAACAATATACGATAGATTCGTCTTCGGTTCAGAGCTGAGAGATACCGCGACCTCTGGTACCGAACGCAAATTCGGGGTGGACAGGCATGTAATGACCTGATCTTCAAGCATACGCCCCCAAGTGATGTCGATCTTGAAAGTTCGGAGTGGACATTGCGACCTGGCAAGGAACTCCTGAAACACAGACATGAACTCTGGGCCTTGTCGTGTATGTATCTCCAAAAAGAGTAACGATGGGAGGGTAAAATGTTGCATGAATCTGCGAGGATCACAACTGTCGTTGAGCGTCAAGGATTCGAGCGTAGGAAGTGTGCAATGGGCGTTTCTGAAAACGTCCGTGACACGCCGCTTGTTTTCCCAACTTATCCCGAGGAAAGTGACCTTCCTTGCGGAAGTACATTGCATCAAACACTGGATAAAATCCTCGACTTCGACGCATACGTGGACGTAGACAGTTTCCAGGGCATGCCATGCAAAGAGGCGAGGAAGGGTGCTGTTGGCGGAAGGGAAGATCCAGGTCAAATCCCGCAATGACCGGAAGGAGGAAAGTGCTGAGGTGAGGTTGTCCAGGACTTTTGGCGGTGCGTCATCGTGTGTCAAATGGATTTCAAACCTCTGCAAGGGTGACCGAGAAGCAGCGATTCCAAGCATCTCTGCGAGCGCCTCCGTGATCTCGAAATTGTCCATGTGAAAATAAAGTGAATGCCATCGATCTGCGCAGAGAGAAAGGTGATGGAGCATATCCTTCGACTTCTTCAGAACCCCCGCTTCGACAGGTTTTCCCCATTCCACCCCGTCCCTTGGCCGGTATGCTAGATGGAGGGGAGAGGATCGAGCGAAACTTAACCAATGAGTTAAAGCTTCTGGTCTGAAGTTCTTTGTGTCGAATGACGACCAAAGTGTTTGAATCGATAAGGCAATCTCTCTCCAGTATCGACAGACGTGCACCAAGTTGAGTGGTGCCCACTGGTGACTTTTTCGCACAATATAACCTTTGTGAATCCGGCGTCCTAGTTGCGTCAACATCGCCGCCGTTACAAAGATTTCGCCCAAAACCTCAGGAGGGAGCTCGTTGATAACCATTGGATACAGTGCGCAATCTTTAAATGAAGGAGGTATTAGAACAAATGGAGTGAACAGTGTCGTAGTCTTTCAGTTCTCACCAAGTCTGAGGTGCCGGTCCTAGCTGTGATTATTGGCGAAAGCGACACGATGCAAAGGGGTTCGGAGGCAGCGATTGTCTGGTACTATCGTCCCCAAAAGCCATACTTATAGGCAGCAGAGTCTTAATTGTCTGTCCAGAAGACATCGTAATAAGTGTTGTTAAGCGGCATACACAATAGAGGAGAATAGAGGATATCACTTGCAGAGGTTGCGGTTGACGTTGACTTGAGGGTTGTCAAGGACACAACGCGCGTAATCAGTCAATCGTGGGAATTGCTGAATTTTAACTTGGTAAAGTCACATTTCAATTTCCGGACTCGGAGGACGGCTCTGACTCTCAAAAAAAACAAAAAATTCAAGCTCTGCGTGCCGGAGAGCGATAAAGTTCCAAAATTTCCACGCCTGTCAGCCTGCGGGGATGGTCTTGGCGGTCGTCTTTTGTTCCATCGACACCAACTTACACTAACTATCTGCACACACCGCCAACTTCATTCTTCGTCTTCCGATTCCTCTCTCTTCTTCCAACATCACCGATAATCCCACGAACCCCAGGCCGAAGACCGTCCTTGAAGAATTGCATATTCAATTCGAGCTTTACAACCACTAATTCCGGTTCCGTGGAGCTGAACGTGCTGGTATGTAGGAAGTTCAAAGCGACGCCTGCCTGGACCTCGATGCCTTCATCGAAGATGCGTATCCCTATCCCTCTACTCTAGGACCGTATATCATATGTGTTCGAGTGGACCCAGCAGTTCCGCCAATTCCTTGCATCAAACGCTCGAGGTGGAAGCCCCCAGCTCAAATTCCACCTCCAAAAACAGCCCACGCCCATCGGATAATGATGAAGATGGGGTTCACCCTGCAAACAGGCTTTCCCCTTTCATGGACATGGTGTGGCCTAAGAGTTAAACTTTTAAATGAAATATGAGCACACCCACGATAGAGGCCTTGATGTACTGACAAACAATGTCCGCCTGTAGATCGTCCGTGTCTTGTCGAACCTTGGTCAGTCTGTCAGGATCGACAATCGACCATGATGCATGATCAGTCGGTTACTCATACCGACAAGGTTAATGTCGCACGTGCATTGTTTGTAGCATGACTATAAAGGATTTCAAAAAAAAAAAAGGTTGATAATGTAATTAACGTTGATGCGAAACGTTGATGTTGCCACTGAGATCGGAGCAGCTAAGTGGCTGTGTTTCCATAAACAGAAAATCTTTACGAGCCGAGCAGGTGACACTGGCGCTTACTTGGCAATCACATTCAATGCCCGTTCCTTGTAATCCCATCGCTCACTGCAAGCTCACTGTACAAGTTTGGGGTAATTAAATCTCTCTTCTATTGTAATACCATGGTGGAACTTCTGGAGAATGATACATTATTCCAATAGCCTACAGCTCTGACGATTCTAATATAACAACAACAGTCTAGTTGCACGAAATACCTGTGACGCATGAAGTACAGCAAGGGCAAGTAAAAATACCATGCTCAACACATTTGAGACTCGTTTGGAATCGGAAAGCGTAGGGGAATCGAATCAAGTTGTGACGAAGGGGTTGATGCAAACAGTGATAACCAGAGACAAAACAACGAAGACGATCGACCTACAAAAGAAGAGTCAAGTGAACTGAACCAAATCTCCACCGGTGGCGAGGAATAGCTCGCTCACCATGCCATTAATACTATGGGCAGGGACAAACATGCCCAAAAGTTGTTCGCTGAGGATGTGTGAACGTTCTTCGAAGCCTGGAACCCACTTCAGCTATGTACACGTCGAATAGGTGTTGGATACGGTGAACTCACTGAGATCCATCTACCCCTGAACGCTTCCCGTCTGAGATATTTCCCTGCATATAAATATCCGACTCCAGTAATCAACCCAATTCCTGAGCATATGAATGCAGCGATGATAGTAGTTCGCGAAGGTATATTTCCATTCACGTCACTGAGTTGTAAGAAACCAACCGACAAGCTGACGAAAGGAGCGGTCAAAAAGAATCCTGATACAGGATAAATGGGCACGCAAAGCTTACTTTAGCAGAAGGGCACATCCTCTAGATGTATCCGTCCAGTAGACGGTCATGGTTTCTAACGCTTCGGACCACTCTCTGCGCTGGGCCAACTCCAACGTGTCAATACCTGGCATAACAATATTGGTGCTTGGATTAACGTGGCTGGCTATCAGAGGAGCCCACGGCGTCGGATGACTGGCTTCCACTTCTGTGTCTTGTGGTTGCTGGTAGAGAAACACATTTGCAATTAACCTATGTATTCCAAGTGTGTGAAATGTCGTGTATAGGCTGGAAAGGAAGTGCAATGCCTCGCTCGCACGATTGCGGGCGACTTTCACTGTGGCTGGTTCAGCACCGGGGTTATCGCTGCCGCCACGGTCCAAAATCCTGTAAAGGGGAAATAGGTTAATATGTAGTCCGCCTGGAGAACAGGCTAGGTGCGCGCACCTCGCATTATCTGGGCTGATGGGTTGTACAGGTGCTGGCCGTACTGGTCGTCTTTGCGTCCGATCGAACGGCTGGCTCGGGTTTGTCGACATTGAGAAAAAAAGAACACGACTTGAGCGTCGGGTTCGAGATCTGAGGCTGTTGGACAATGGAGTGGGTTGAGTTGCTGCGAGGCAGGTGAGCCTTTTATGAATCTTTTGCTACTTGGCTGGTTTTTGCTAATCATTGAATCTAGTTCCCGATTGATAACGAAAGACTTCTGGAGCCTGCGAGGACTGTTGATTTCCACGAGTTCATTTCCTTCCACAGGCGTCCAGCACAGCCATAGCAGTTATATTATTCTCAACTCCCTGTTTACATGACATAACGCCACCTGCCAGTGGCAGCTGTTTCCCCATTTGCAATCTCGGTTTTGTGAAAATCACCTTGCATGGCAAGGTCCTCTGCACTGCGGAAATTAAAGTTGCAAAATGTTCTTATGGCAGAAACTGTGACGACCTGTGACTTTCTACTAATACTTACCTGCTTAAGATCGGGCTGGGAAAGTGGGGGGCGGGCGGGCGGGAGGCGGGAAAGATCTTAAAAATATTCAGAGTTGATGAGAGATATATTAAATGTGTCTCCTAGGTGCGAGTCAAGGCGATGCAAGGTTCAAGCCGACGCAGTCGGCGGGTTCCGAGTTATATATACTTACCAAATTTGGCCTTGAACTTGACCAAACAGGCCCACACTGGGGTGCCCAGGATGAAGATCCAAACAACTCGTCGACGAATTTACATAGAACACCAGGACCAGTATCTTGCCAGTATCAAAAGATCTGGTACTTACGGTTTCCTTACAACGCTTTTCAAAAGCTTGACAGAACCCGATTTGGGGAAAAATAAATAAAGAGTCCAGTTTCACAAACCCTAACTTAGGAGTTTTCCGTCTCCCCTCCTTTTCTCGTTGTTCTTGCAACATTATTACTTCAGTATCTAACATCTATTGTTCTAGAACATGTCCTGCATCTGAAAAGCAAAAAAAAAATCAAATTTTTTGGCCAAAATTCATACAAAAACCGTTGTTCCCACGACCTTTAGGTTGTAGGGTTCACATGGGTAAAGTGTGCCAGATTTCGCAGGCGGATGCACGATCAGGGCGTTATGTTTTGATTATTTAATTCAAGAATTATATAATATTATGACTGGAACATCTCAGTCCTCCG
>JAHXRV010001797.1:0-39014 GCA_019904355.1 Psilocybe tampanensis | reverse complement strand
CAGAACCGGACCTAAGGTTCGGTTCGAGGTTCGCAATTTTTGAGAAATTTGCGAACCCGTTCGGACCCGTTCGAACCTGAACCGAACCCCTTCTCCTAGTGACTATATAACCGCCAAAATTTTGAAAGTTTTGAGGTATTTTACAATGTAAACAAGAGAAACATAAATTTTGTCAGTGCCGCGACAGTGCCGTGCACGTATTTGAGGGTGAAATTAATGTCCGACGTGCCGGGGACCACATTCTCACGGGTAAATTAGGAAGAATGATGTCATATTGGCCGGATAATGTGATGGAACTCACTCAACATAGCTACAATATGGACTTGAACATTGTTTTATTCAAATTTATGACTCTAAGTCACTGTCTTTTGCCTCAAACATTGTTAAGACTTAAATTTAAGACTGCTAGAAATTTGAGGTTCAGTTCAGGTTCGAACCCCCTCTGAACCTGGACCGAACCTGAACCGAACCTAAAAAAGGTTCGGTCCGAGGTTCGGCAAAAATGCCGAACCGAACCCAAGGTCCGGTTCGGGGTTCGCAAAAATCGGCGCTGAACCGGACCGAACCGGACCGCGGCAACACAAGGCAGCACGAACAAACGAGGACGCAAACGAAAGACAGGAACCGCGGTGAACGACGCCAGTGCGAGTGCGACGACTGCTGCCGGAGCACCTGGTTCCGACATCGAAACGCCCCCAGTCTCGAACGGCAAAGCTGAAGCCATGCCTCCCCCAGCAGCACCAACCAAACGAGGGCGCAAACGGAAGGCTGACATCGCGTTAGACGACGCCAATGCGAGCGCGACGACTGCCGCCGGACTCCGGAGCACCTGGCTCCGAGATCGAAACACCCTCAGTCTCGAACGGCGACACTGAAGCCATGCCTCCGCCAGCAGGACCAACCAAACGAGGGCGCAAACGGAAGGCTGAAACCGCGTTAGACGACTCCAGTGCAATTAATAGTACCACCGTTGAGATTCGGCGGAGCACTAGGACTCGGGAACCCGCTCGAGGACATGTTCCACTCGCCAAGTAAGACTGTCCTCTTCCGAATAACAACCTTTCTGACGTGTATCTTCAGGCGTGTAAAACCGACAGCCGAAGATGTCATTTTGCGTACTGGCAAGACAGCTGTACATTCATCCAGATATTTCTACGCGGACCGATCCCCCCAGAAATCCAAATAATCTCGTTTAAGACCCCTTAAACGCTCATCGCAACACTTAGCTCTCTTTCTCATCCATTTTTCTTTCATTAGCTTAACTGCTGTTGAACCGCTTAAGTGAGTCTTCTCATTTAAGCGCGTTTTACCACTTCCCTCAACTGACTCTCCACTTAAGCATTCCACCCCAGTAAGAATGGGTTCCGCGTGAATCTGCTTTTAGCTGGAATTACTGTAAATATCGGTATTTGCGGAAATGTGCATCTGATTCTCCCCCTTTTTCGGTCGATCACAGATGGCTTGCAGATGACACAAATACTAATCTGTACGTGTATCTGTGTCAGTCCTTTTATTTCTGTTCAAGGCTGAATGCTTCTGTAAATTCTGTACACTTCTGTAGGCAATTCAATCTATTCACATTCTGTTGCTATCTGATGACATCTGTAATTATCTGCTGACTACCGAAGGAAAACACGTCCGTCTGCTCGCCATTGGCCCATACCGTACACCTTTCAATACACGTCGAAAACGAGAGAAAAAAACCTAAGTCCAGAAACATCAGTACATCGCAAGTCCGTTAAAAATGACATACATACCTTTTACTTTAGTTCACGGGCCCCGCTTTCTTCAGTTCTTGTTTTTTTTGACGAGAAAGCGCTTCGTACTCCTAGAATATCAAATATCATCAGTATCCAGAGTAAACGGCAGAAAATTGGGCTTACCTTGACGATCTTGCGGTCAAGAGCATCAAAAACAACTTTGAATTGCGAGACAGTGGTGGTGGGGTGCGTTTTGAGGTACTCCTGGGCGTAGAGATTCCTTTACAGAGTAATAAAATTAGAATCGACACTAATATCAACAGGAGAACTTACCGAGCGGTAAGCGAGTCCGTCGCTTCCATGACTTTATCCCCTTTCTTCTTCGATGGAGGTGCCGGAGGCGCCGACGATGCACTGGGCTCCGATTCCGCGGAGGGAGGGGTACTGAGTGGTGTAATCATGGTACTCGACGGTTTTGGAATGTCTAGATTAGTGCTAGAGTAAAGTTTTGTCAGTAATGTAGTCTTCGGGACACAGAAAACGTCAAACTTACAAAAGATTTGCTGTCTGTTGAAAGGAAATAGAAAAGGTTAGCGAGATGTCTCAAGAAATCAATTCAAAACCGACTTTTCGTGTTTTGCGACCAGTTGGTGGACCCTCCGACTCGATGGCGGTGTCTCGAGAAGGCTGTGCAATGGCGGGGGCTGTATCGACACTTGGGGTGTCCTTGACGGTTGTACGATCTGTGTAGATTATATGGAAACAAATTAGACATGATATATGCATACCTTTTGAATGTTCTTCGTTGCCGGCGACACGGCTTTGGGGGGCGCACCACCTGCAGTAGTGTTTGGGCCAGCGGGACCGGTTCCTGGCGATGCTTCGAACTGTTCAGGGGTTGCGGGAGTGCCAGAGGGCGGTGACGATGAACGTGGGTCGGTTTCCTGGGGGTCTGCAGCCAGCCGGCCATCGGAAGTGGTTGTTGGCTTCGTTGGCACTGTCTTGGGCTCCCGTACGACGTCGACCGTGATCTTACAGGGTTAGGTTTGTAATGTACAACACAAAAAAACAACACAAAAAGAACGTACCTTCTTGGAAACCGGTGTAGGTTTGATTTTCTTTCGGGGCGGGGGTGGACTGGACTCGGAATCGGTGGTATCAATCTCGATGATGTCGTCAGGGACAATCCTCGTTTGCTGAGGCTCCTTCTTGACCTTCACGACGGGTTTGATGTTCCGAATGTTCGAACTCGAAGGTGCGGGGGCCTTCCTCTTGCTGGTTGTTGATATAAACGATGGAACAACTCCTAAAAGAATAAATAGTCCACATAATAAAAGAGCTAGAAACAAAAGACATACTTTTAAGCTTTCCTTTATTGCGTACGTTGTCCACCCAGTCCGGATATCGAATGATCGCGAATTGCTCGACCTTCCAGTCAAGATCGCACAGTCGGAATTCGAGAAACTCGGTGCGCATGGTGTTGCTGAAGTGGCGGCGCACGGTATCGGATTTACCTGTCCATGTTGGCGGATCGACGTTGTGCTGGTAGTAGAGAGTGAAGAGGGCTTTCGCCTGGCTGTTCATGGTCTTCATAATCTCGGATTTTGATCCAGAGACGTCTGCACCGTTCTCGTTGACGATGAAAGAAAGCTTGGTGAGTTCGACTGAGGACCCTTCGTTGTGCCTGCTCTTGATTCGGGCCCAATCTTCTTTCCTCCAGCTATCGACATCGGGGTAGTCATCCTGGTCAAGCGGAGGCGGAGACGGTGGAATGGAAAGTTGGAGGTTGGTTGGCTGAAGGGAGCCAGTGTGTGTGGGCTTGGAGTTTGATGGTGGGTTACTCGTGTGAGTCGTGGTTGCTTCGTGTGGGTTGGCCCGGGCTGGAGCAATCGGTGGGTCTGACTTCAAAACCAGGGCAATCAATTGTCTTTCGGACATATTCAGTACCATTAATGGACTTGATTGAGGCAGTGACTTACTTTTGTGCCTTTAGTTCGGCTTCCAGGCGATTATTTTCGTGGTAGAGGCGCATATATGCGTCATTTTCAAATAACATGAGCTGGTTTTGGTTCGCAAAACGGATAGCGGTGGTGGCAATGTCGTCGTTTGAGCTCTCACGGCCATTATAGTTCATTTGCATCATCCGCTGAAAAAAAAAAGGTCAGGCGGTGGATTTTTCGCGCAAAATTGACCTTACTTGAGTTGGTTGCGGCCCCTGGGCCTGTTGCATAACTTGGTTCTGATTATATATGTTGGGGTTTGGATAGCCAGACTCTGGCCTTCCATTGATATGCGAGCTGTGTTCAGACTGCTGATTCCAGGACATTTGGAAGATGTAGGAGAGATGGAAGACAGGAGCGAGATGGCGAAGACGCGATGCGCGTCGAAATTCAGAAGTCGAAGTCACGTGATCTCGACTCGGCACTTGCGGCACCCGAAATCACATATTTCCGTCTCCGAAATCAGTCAAACCAGGTGTCTTTGTGGAATACTTGCAAGTTAAACAAGTGGAATAGAGGAAATAATATATTCTTATATCAAAATACATATTATTGAGCCTCTTCAAGAAGTTCCACATACCCAAAAAGCTCAGCATCATCTAGGCCCGATTTTTCGACAACAAACCAAAGGTTTTCTCGATCACCAGGTAGGCAAGGGAGAGGTTGCATGGAGACAACAGAGAGAATAGAGGTCACCGGCACACAGAGAAGACTGTTCTGTCCACAGTATTCACATGCAAACAGTGTACCACTAGAATCCTCAAACATTTGAAGATCTGGTGGACCGTAGAGGGATACCAATGCGAATGGCCGTCGAATACCTTCCTCAGCCTCATTCTTATCGAAGAAGTAGAACTGCACTTCAGCAAATCGAATCACATTGTCGATTTCAATCTAAAAATGGAATTTATAGTTTGAAAAACTGGTATAATCCGCAAATGGTAAGACATACCTTGACGTTGCGCGAATTGCGCTTATTCTCTGCTATCCGCTTGCTCTCGGAGTAAAGACTGCGAGCTATCTGACCGTTGGGTAGCTGAAGACGACCCCATCGTTGACGAGTCTCATGATCCGATACCAGACCAATCGCGTCAACCTCCTGTCGGTAGAAATGTTGGGCACATCGATCACGCGGTCGTAGGAAAACATATCCACCACCAAGGTTACAAGAGTAACGTGGTAATCTTTTTGTCAGATCAGTGTCGAATTCCGAATAGATGCTTTTCAACGCATTGATTTGTGCACGTCGAACTGCCAGCTGGCATAAATTTCCAAATGGATTGCTTGGCTGGCGTATCCCTCGTCCAAGGTCTCCGATTGTTCTCTCCATTGTGAATTGTGATGTGAGGCATCCATTTCCGACCCTTGTAATCTCTGGGCCAGTATGCAGGAGAGAGTGAAGAGACGGGCGTGCAAAGTGAAGACGGTCAACTCGTCTTTGATAATAAATGTTTTCGTACTCTTCGACGAACTGAACAAGGAAACTGTGAGCTTCTTGGGCCTGGTGTCCAGTTATTCTTCTCTGCATAATAATGCGAACACCACGAACGAGTTTGCAGAAGTTCTTCCAGTACTTGTCTGGAAGAATTGTGCGGAAAATGCCTGGGCCGAGACCGAAAAGGTATAGAAGAAATTCCGTGGCCTTGTAACCACTTGATATTTTTTCTGCCGGATTACGAGGAGGACGATGAAAAGTTGGCGGAAAATGTTGTGTTGCTGCTGCGACTAGTTTCCCGTGCTCTAACCATATGTTGCCAGTGAGTTTAGCCCAATCCCATGTCGCCTTATCATCAGATGGTTCACATTTGAACGTTCCACGCCAAAGAGGAATGAGCAACTCGCCAATATTGAGGCAAACGAGATGCATCAGATCGACGGAGAAGCAGAGGGGGAGAGGGAGTGTGTAACGAGGGTCTAAACCAGATATTATGGACGGTTTACTGATCCCTGTAAGTTTGCGATTGCGCTCGTAGTCGGCCTGATCCATAGAACCGACAACCTTAGCGAGATTTTGCTCATATTGTTGTGGAGAGGGCTGAAAATTGAAGTGCCTGAAGTCAAAATCGGGATGATTACAGTCTTCGACAGTGTAGTTGTTCGGTTTGAGATGCGCAGCAAAATAATGTCCACTGAAGGGTTTGTGTCGGCCATGGAAATCGCATCCTTTTCGGCAACCGTGAGCGCCATGGTGACCAACACGGCCATCGGCTTCAATCAGAGCCACAGCGTCGCCGGTAGCGAATAGCAATGCAGTACGGGAAGAAACTACATCCCCATGAAGTGCGTCGACGACCTTGATTCCAGCACCATTGTCCTCCCGTTGGATTGCCGACAGGTGATGGAAGCTACGAAAAAGAAACGAATCGAGGTTCTTCGGTTTGTTGGGACCTGGGACAATAAGTGCAGGAAGGACATGTTTGGAACGGTAGCGAGTTTTCGGGTTGTAATTAGTGACAATCCAAATTGCAATCCATGTGTCTGATTTCTTGTTCTGGTAGAGCTGTGCTCCATCAAAGGAGAAAATAACAGATGTGTCGTTTCCAGTTAGATCCATACGTTCAGCGAGATCGAGTATATCGCTGCCACAAAATAGATCGTCATAAAGAACGTCTCCAGGATCAATATTCTGCTCAAGTTCGCGATACACGTCCTGGATCTTCTGTTCCTGATAACGCATGGCAGAAGCACCGCGCTCAGACCGTCGAAGTGCCTGGATCTGTGGACCAAGCGGTATTGTACATGTCTGTTGTCGGGGAATTTTCTTTTCCCTACGCCCGGCGTTGATTATCGTGTAACGTGGTTCGCCGCAAACCGCACAAGCGTCGAGATCTTTAAACGGTCCAGTGAACGCATGGCATGAGTTGACGCACATATCGTCAACAATAGACACGATCCCAGTCGTGTCCGAGACCAGTTTCTTCGCCATATAATAAGACAGGATCTCCGTGTCTGGAAAGCGCTGGGTAATGGCGGCACGGACACTGTTATATGTCTCCTGGGATGCATTGGCACATGCCAGATATATCTCGAGGGACAAACGGATGTCGGGGTCGTGGATTTTGAGGGGTTCTGGATCGGGATTTCGTAGGCGCTCAATGACATCTTCGTCGAGCTTCCCGTTCTCCAATGTTGCATGGCGAATTTCCGTTATAAAATCTTGAGAAATTTTTATATGCTCGATCCGCGACGGGTTGGGTTCTGTGGCGAATTCATCTTCGCTCAGCGGATTCTCATTGTCGTCGGATTCACCACCAGTGCTATCTGGGTGAGGAAGGGCATTCCTGGCTTCGTTCAACGTGCGTAAATGCTCCTCAACACCATCACCATGTTCCGACGCAGACTGGGAGCTGCTAGCAGGCTCCTCCTCCTCCGATAGAACCTGGGACTGTTGATACTGAGCCTGTCGGGGTGCTGGAGCAGCTATCTTGGGCACGGGAGAAGAATCTGGTATTATATTCTGTGTCCCAGATAGTTAATGACCTTGTTCATTCCATATTTTCAAAGGAACACACTGACATGTTTTGGAGCGGAATCAGAGCCATTGAACAGGCTCAATTCATCATCTGAAGATTCCCCGTGTTCACTAAGGGTATTCTGTGTCTTGTTGCTTATATTCTGGTCAATACCCGGATTTTATTCAGTAGATGTACCATACAAACGAGTAACGAATGTAATCTACAGGCCGGAAACCTACCGTATTGCTGTCATCGATGTCATATTCTATCCTCCTGCGCTTTAGATTCCTCGGCTGGCTCCCTGGTGATCGAGGATCCAGGTTATCTTTAGGAGACTCCTCACCGGATCCTTCTGAGTCTGCCATTCCCTCACTCTCACCACCGCTTTCTGGCCCACCATGGATTTCGGCTTCGTATCTCGCTTGCCATTGCTCCAGTGCCAATCGCTGTGCCGCTTCTGGGTTTTTTTGTGAATGTTTTCGGACCGTGGCAGGGGCTCGAATGGCGCCATTGCAATTGACGCAATGGCATGGGCGCTTTTTCGATGGCATAGAGAGGCGGCGCTGGCTGATATCGACCACACGAAACGGAAACAGATGAATATGGCGATGACGTGGAGGATGGAAGGGAAAAATCTATTTATAACCTCCGTCTGCAATATTTACGGACCGTGAATCTCTGACCGGATGTAAGCGGAATTCTGCGGCTGTGGGCGGCAGAGTGGGACCTCATCCAGCTTGACGCAGAACCGATTTTCACTGGGATTCCACTTTCATTAGCTTAACTGCTGTTGAACCGCTTAAGTGAGTCTTCTCATTTAAGCGTGTT
This sequence comes from Psilocybe tampanensis, assembly GCA_019904355.1. Classification (NCBI taxonomy): domain Eukaryota; kingdom Fungi; phylum Basidiomycota; class Agaricomycetes; order Agaricales; family Agrocybaceae; genus Psilocybe; species Psilocybe tampanensis. The sequence goes on along the minus strand of JAHXRV010001797.1, from coordinate 31,031 downwards.
TTACCACTTCCCTAAACCGACTCTCCACTTAACCATTCCACTTTCCCATTTTCAGCTTTGATTCTCGTCCGTTTGAGTTCTGTTTGACCACTTAATCACTTAATTTTGTGTTGTATTCGCTTAAACGCATCGTATACTTAATCGTCCTGACCGTAGTACTTCATCTGTATTTAGTTTACAAACCGTTTAAATGAAAATTCACTTAAACGCTGTGGAGAGGTCTAAGACCTCGTTCGCTTAAGAAAAACCTCTGAATTTCCTGTCTATGGACATGGACTCTGAATCGGACAGTGCAGGTGAAACTTCATGAAGTTTCTCGGGCTATTTCTCCATCTAATCTATTATTCTTCTCTGCAGATAGTCTCGAGTCCCCCATCCCAGTGTCGGTCTTACCGGTGCAAGACCGGACCTCACCTGCAAGCACGGCCATCCCAGGTACGTTCACTGCTCGAGGTACCGCCGTATTCTCTGTGCAAGGTCTAATCTGTTCAACACTACCTATAGCCTCAGCTGCACCCATTTCAAGTACCCCAGCGCTTATAAAGATTCAAGCGGCCATATCAAAATTTCTGACATGGATCTCATCGTTCATCTTCTGTTTCACTAGTCAATCCAGATTCCCGTGAAGGACTTAATCATCAATCGATGCTTACCTTTTCGTTGCCTTTCTGTACTCCACCATCGTTTCAATCCCGTGTTTGCTCCCTAGACAAATCTGTATATATGTTTATGAACGGAACTTATATTGAAAGAGATATCTTGTAGAGGGGCCAAAGCCATCAAATTATCGCAAGCGGCAAAACGACGATTGAGATTGTCCATGAACAAAAAATTAGAGAGGGTCCAACCGCTCAGATACCCGTAGCTAAAACAGACCAAGGAGTATCCGGAGGACAGGACGTCCTGGATAAGGCCGCCGAGCGAGTGCAAAAAAGCGGAATGATCCAACCAGGAGAAGACTAAGCGTCAAAACGAGGACGGGCCAAAGATCGCGTCCGTAGAACGTTTCAAGGAAAGGACTAAAGATAAAGGCGTTAACCAAAACCCGCGAACGTTCATGGATAATTGGAGTAGCACGGTCGCGTCGACGAAAGACAGGAGATCTAATGATACGACTGCTCGTCCTGAAAGGAAAGACATCGTCCACTGTCCTTCGTCAAAGACCGTATCGAATCTCCAAGGCCCGAAAGGGGGTTATCATACAAAACCCCTTCGAAACGTCCGTCGATGACGACAACAAGGAGATACAAAAAGATCATCGAGTCAGGCCAGCGGAGAATGAACAGGGATCTTCAAAACAAGGAGTGCAGGCCATGGGAAGGTGGAGAACAAGACCCAGCTGAGGACGACGTCGTCCCAGAGAGTTCACTGCAGAACAGAATACAAGAAAGATTTTTTCCGACCAACCGGCGACCGCTAGCCACAAGATGATGACGGAAGCACACGAGCCCTATTGAAGGTTCATACAGGTTCCCGAACCAGAGTAAAGGCGCATATACCCACCTGGAGTGACCACGAACGACAGGAATAGTGTCCAGGAGAACATACCGAAGGTACGGGGCACCCGCCCTGTGCAGTAATCCATAAAACGACTCCTGGCCACGGATAGTCACACATTCGACACCGCACACTCCGTCGTTCACTCAAAGGGAGAGAGGAAACGCCCAGAGAGCGTGGGCGAGTTTACATACGCAAGCCAGGAGTCGGGAACGTGGAATAAGAGCGAAGGAAACGAGAGGGAAGCGGAGTGAGAAGGTGAAAACGCGCACAGAAAGTATCGTTGACTGAAAGAATTGGGACGTCGAGGCCTGTTTTCAGCGTTCGAGGTTGCAACCACCCGTGACGGCGCTAGTACATCACCATAGCTTTGAACTAAGCTCGCCGTCGTCTAGACGCACATATGAGAAAGACATACCGTTCTATGAGAGTCCCTCGGGACCCAAAGCAGGGATGAAAGTGGGGGAAAGGAAGGAAGAAGAAGCAAATCGAAAAGAAGGAGAGGGGCAGACATTTAAGTACCGTATCAAAAAATCCACCGCCCAATCACATCGATTTAAATATTCCCACGATTCAAATTCCGCCAGGAGGTCTGACGTCACCGCCTCTGTTTACAAGCTGTGCATAGAGAAATCCATCCAATTGAACATGGTCGTCTGTGAATAACCCAGAAAATTGATTCTATGCAGAGGTACGGTTGAAAAAAAACAGCATGGCCACTTACAAGACATTGTTTCCCCGTCACCTGTTCTTGAGATGTTCAATATCATTATGAAGGCGTTCTAGTCACTCGACTGACTAAAACTTAGTAGATAAAGCCACCTAAGTATTTAGCGCTTCTATGTACATCTCCCGGAACATGTCCACGGCGATTGGAAGCCGTCCAAGGTCTTTCCTGGGTTTTGGGATCAAATTGATTTCAATCGGAAAACAAATGAAAAGACAACCGGTCACGAGGTCTAGCCCGTCTGGGTGATCAGCGGAAAATGACCTGTTTTTTTCACTGGTCATCAACTCAATCAACTCGTACATATCATCGCAGTGAGTACCAAAGCAAGTTTAAAAGCTTTTTCAGCTCGGAGAAGAAGAACGGACCTCTCGAAATTAGGATAGGCTGATAAGAATCTCTCAGGAACCGCTCATTTCCCCATCGTCATCGATTTACGTCCATAACCCTCGATAAACCTTCAAGCTTCAGCCTTCCAAAGTCCTTCTCCAACCTCGTTAACGGCATTCTCAAAAGCACATGGCGTGTCGGGTGCACTCAAGCGACAACCCGACTCCAGTCTCCTGCCCTTTCCGCCCGGAGCTTGGAGCACTGCCCAGTAACGTCTGAAACCCAGAGGTCCGCGTTGCATGGGGAATGGGGAGACTTCACATTTCCTCCGATCCACCTTCCCCGACAATGAAGCAACAAAGAAAGAAAATTGACAACGATCTTGTGAGTTTTACCATTCCCGGCAACCCCATCACCGTTGATCGGTTATGAAAGGGTTGAGTACATATATCGCATAAAAAGGTTCGGTAGTACAAAACGACCCTGCATTCCCTCCCTTTCTTTCCATTCCCCTCTCCCTCTCGCCTCCACCTCCCTTCTCTTCGCCCTTCGCAGTCCCTCCGTCGCCGCCATGGTTTGGCTGTCCCCCAGGTTCTGCACCCTGGTCATCACGACCCTCATCTCCGTCGTCAGCGCCGACATACGCTCAGATCTCTCCGGAAAGAGCTTCACTGTCTCTTTCCCTGGAGACTCTCAATACTCGTCGCTCAGCCAAGCCTGTACGTCAAAGAAAGAACATTCTTTCGTTCATCCATTCCCCAAACCCATTCGATACATTCTTAACTGACGCCACTCTCCACTGGCAGATAACCTGCGATTCACATTCCAACCAGCAGCCGTCGCGCTTCCTTTCACCGCCGCAGACGTCTCCACCATCATCAAAGCAGCAGCAGCGAACAATCTCCCAGTCGTCGGGCGCAGCGGAGGGGTACGTTCTTCCCATTCGAGGAATCTTTCCCCCCACCCAACGCCTCACGTTGCGTTGCGTCCCTTATAGCACAGTTACATCGCGAATGGTTTGGGTGGCCAGGACGGCTCCGTCGTGATCGACATGCGAAACTTCAAGTCGATCACCGTCGACCCCTCAACTGGGAACGCCGTCGTCGGCACTGGCAACCGTCTCGGCGATATCGCGTTGGCTCTCAACAACCAAGGCAGGGCGTTGCCGCACGGGACCTGTCCGTATGTGGGCATTGGCGGGCATTCAGGTGTGTTTGCACTTTTCTACTTGAGAATTTTGTTTTTCGACTTGAGGCGTGATATGGAATTGACGATGAAATGAACCGTTTGACTGAATGGAACCTTGTTTGTCGTATAGGGTATGGAGGATATGGTTTCACTGCGCGCATGTGGGGTCTTACGTTGGATAACATCCTTTCCATTACGGTGGTCCTTGCTGATGGATCGATTCAAACCGCGTCGAGTACATCGAACACCGACCTCTTCTGGGTGAGCTTCATAACCTATCCCGCCCTACGCCCTCTCTGCATCAAATCCTTCTTGCATTACCTTTATTAAGCTCACCCTTCCATTTCTTCTAGGCCCTCCGCGGTGCATCAGGTTCCTTCGGTATCACCACCTCCATCACCTTCAAGACCTACCCCATCCCCTCCTCCGCCACGATCCTCGGCTACAACTGGGACCTCTCCGCTTCCGAAGCCGCCAACGCCCTCGGCGCCTTCCAGACCTACGCAACCTCCAACAACATCCCCGCCCAATTCGGACCCGAGCTCACCTTCTCTCGCGGTTCCGCACAGGGCCGCGTCAACTTCGCTCTCGGCGGCGGGTGGTACGGTCAGGCGAGCGCCTTGGACGGTGTGTTGGCGCCGTTCATGAGCGCGATGCCGCGTGCGCCGGATAGTGGGGGGAGGAATACGGGGAGTTGGATTAATAGTGTTGCGTCGTTGACGGGTGGGTTGCCCTTGAACACGGCGAGTGGGCCGGATAGTCATGATACGTTCTATGCGAAGAGTTTGGTGACCCCGCAGGCGAGCCCGATCGGAGCGTCGGCGAGGTTGGCGTTCTTCAACTATCTGGCAAACGCAGGATTCAACGCGAACACGGTGCGTGTTCTAACATTGTTTACGTTTTCGTTCCATCATCAATCTTATCTCAAATAAACCACCAGGCCTGGTTCGTTCAAGCGGAACTCTACGGTGGCTCAAACTCGGCTATCAACGCTGTCGGCGTGGATGCCACCGCCTACGCTCACCGAAGCTCGATGTTCACGTTCCAATTCTACACCAACTCGTTCAATGGGAACCTCCCCTTCCCCTCCGCAGGCTTTTCGTTCTTGGATGGCATGGTTGATAGCATAATCAACAACAGCCCATCAGGGTGGGATATTGGGTGAGGGTTTTTTTGTCTTCTTCTCCTTTGGCTTTATGTTCTAGTCTACTGACGTTTGCTTCGTTTTACTAATCAGTGCTTACCCCAATTACGTCGACAATCGCCTTACGAACTGTAAGTTCAATCCACCACATAACCGCAAAATAGCTCTTGACTTACTACATACTACCTCTTCATCGACACAGACCAGCAAATGTACTTCGGTGCTCACTACACCCGGCTACACGACCTCAAAAACACCTACGACCCTAAAGGAATGTTCACCTTCCCCACTGGCGTCCAAGGCAACGTCGTCCCACCGCCATCCGAGGTCACGATCCACCCGAACGGGAACACCGCCAAGTGCTTGGACGTTCGTGCTGCGACCTACGCCAATGGAACGCCCGTACAGATGTACGTGTTTTTTAGTTGAAGACAGTAGGCTTACAGAGTGAAATAATGATCTGATCGCGTCTTTTTCTTATGGGTTAGATATGACTGCAATGGTACTGGAGCACAGAAGTGGGTCATCACTCGCGGGTCAACCACGTCTGTACGTGTATCTGGCACCAACTTCTGTCTGGACGCAGGGTCAGGTGTGTACAACCTTTCTCCTTCTCTTTTATTTCCCTGAACCCATGACCGATAACTCTCCTTCTGCGCTCTTGACATCCCCAACCTTTGACTCGGCTGACACCCCTTCGTTAGCACCCGCGAATGGAATCGGCATGAAGATCTGGACGTGCTACGACAATCTCGCCGCCCAAACGTGGAACTACAATTCCAACAACATGATCGCGCTGACCACCCAGGGTACGTGGGCCTCCTTTCTCCTTCTGAAGTGACTGCAGTGACTCTGCTCGAAAAACTCACTAATCACTTCGTTCGTGACGTAGGACAATGCCTGGATTTGACCGACGGTGTGTTGACGAACAGCAATCAGGTCCAGACTTGGTCGTGTGCGGTGGGGAATCCTAACCAAGTCTGGACGACTTCATGATCATGATTATGTTCAAAAGAACCACTACTAGGTTATCATGACCTCGACTTCTACCTTGTTTCTCTCCGGCTTTTCACTGTACATTTCTCTGCTCTCTTAACGAACGCTACGAACATGAACATCAACATCAACAACTTCTAACGCCAACACGTAACGGACATTTTTCTGACGAGGACTCTTACTACTTACTACTACTAAACGGACTTTTTTGAACTCGAATTCGTGACGGACCTTCATTTACACTTAGTGTACTTCCACTGCTTCCTTTGTGGACACTGGATAATTTCTTCAATTTCGGGACTTGGGAGGTTGTTTTCTCCTACGTACTACGTAGTGGCATGTTGTTTTTCGATTACATTCCATCGGTGTTTTAGGCGAGGTGTTGTATACAAATAATACCATCATGATGGACTGGAATGTGGAGCGCTGTCTCAGAGACAAAGAGAATATCACTGTATCATTGACAGATCAACAAAATCGCTCCTGAAGTGAAGTTAGTATGACTCTGCCTGTGAATTTTCTGTGGAGGGTCCGTGTTCTGAATCATCATCATATCATCCCAACAGCGTATCTTCTTTACAATACATCAGTTGCTCCAGTGACTCGTTCTGATAAAAATCGGTCGATTATCAACTCCATCTTTCCGAATACCAAAAATCTTACATTATGCTGACCAAACCGCAGCAAAAGGCATATTGGCTTTCAAAGACTGTACGTGATGCCAGCTAATCCCTGCCCACTCCCATCAATACAACAACATAAACGCTCGGTGAAGATGACAAACCAGACCGAGATTGCGATTGCCTATCTGAGTTCGAACCGTCGATCTGCCCAGACACACTACTTACTACCAACTATGGCTAATAATAATCGATCAAAAATGATAATCAGAAGGGGGCGATCCCCACAGCTATAAAGGCGCTCGAAGTTTCATTATCAATCACAGTAACTCCTCAGCCATACCCCACACCGTTAATACCAACGCGTCGTCGAACTTCTTTACCATGCCCATCCACCACATCTCCATCTCCGTCTCGTCTCTCCAGGACGCCAAGAAATTCTACTTGGCTGCACTCGCACCGCTCGGATACGTCGAAGTCCTGTCCTTCGAGCCGCACGCCGTAGGACTCGGCACAAACGGAAAGCCCGACTTCTGGCTCAGCGTTGTGAAGGAGGGAGGAGCGCCGACGAAGGGCGTGCATATCGCAATCGCCGCTGAGAATCACGAGCAGGTGGATGAATTCCACGCTGCAGCGTTGTACGTCGCCCTTACCTAGTACACCTTGATGGTTGTTTAAACGCCTTGACTGATTACTATGACTGAACGGACAACAGGAAGGCAGGGGCAACTGACAACGGACCCCCGGGATTGAGGGTGCAGTACACCCCAACCTATTACGCTGCCTTCGTCATCGACCCACAAGGCAACAATCTCGAAGTCGTGAATATGTGATCCTGTACGTCCTGTCTCACCCGGGCCCTCCCGTTTACTTATTCCATGGCGTCCTGATGTCACCACTCTGACTAGCGACACTCTCAGGGATGTAGTGTATACACCCAACAGGACTGAAGGACGCTGGACGTACATACTGTAGGATTGCGCGTTACAGTAGCCTGCATATTGTTCAATTGAAATACAAGCCCTGTTAATCGGGGCAACAGAAATGTTCCACGTATCCTGAACTGGCATCGTTGAACGTGTCAGACGGTGACCCACCCCGCAGACATTCCAGGAACTGAGAGTGCTGTGTTCCGTCACTCCATGAAGGACAGTATACAGGCACCCTCCGGCGTACTACAATAATCCGGTACAAACATTGGACTCAGATGCTACTTGGCGAGTATTTGATCACGGAAAGAGTACCCACCGGAGAGGATTGCCCCCGATAAATCCTTCGACGACACAATACATGAATCCTGTCAGTTGTGACAGAACCGGTAGTGCCTGTGGGCCTGATATCGACCTCGTGCTGTACATATAAAAAGGCCATTTCCATTTCAAGTGCTTGAATTCATCGTTTTCGTACTTTGCTTCACATTACTATCTCAGCCACTCTCTGACCGCAAGATGGGTATCCGACACGTCCAACTCGTCCTCCGCGATCCAAATACCGCCTTCTCATTCTACTTCGTCGCCCTTGCGCCTCTAGGATACACCAACCTGTTCAACTTCAGCGATAGGATGGGGATGGGAACGACTCAGAATGGGGGCAAAGTTGAGCTCTGGATACGTGAGTTTAAGAAGGGGGAGGACTCGGAACACATCAAGACTTTGCCTTTTGCATTTGCCACGGAGAACCGCAAACAGGTGGATGAGGTCTATCTAGCAGCCTTGTAAGTCCTGCTACGTTGCACTAATTCGTCTCTGTTCAGCGTTGAGCAACCTCATAATCGTGACACAGGAAAGCCGGAGGGAAGGATAACGGAGCCCCCGGATTCAGAGCCGACTATGGACCAGGCCACTATACCGCATCTATCATCGATCCAGAGGGCAACACTTTCGACATCGTGGCCGACTAAGTTCTAACTATCCGATCATGGAGTCTGGTATTAGTACATCAGTATTTCTTCCAACTTCTGTTTCTTGTCACATTGACATCCGAATATATTGTCACTTGCTTGTGTCCAGGATTTTTCAACGTTTTTCAGAGTTATGAATTTGGGGGCCACTCAAGTTTCAACGGGTTACGGGCGGGAGAATGCCTTTGTTCGTGCGGTCCTGTAGCCGTAGGCAGTACAACAAACTTGAAATCATACATGCGCGTCTACTGGCATCCGAAGCCCTTTACGACCATTCCGACTCCTTCCAACCCCTCAGCTATTAATACTGACCCAGGTCACTCCAAAACAATCCCACCACAGCTCACGTACTCATTATTTGGCCCATGACTACCCATCTCCCAAAGTTGGATTTCGTGTACGCGCACTGCCTCCCCTAGATCAATGGAAACGGGAGGTGGAACCGTGATCGGATGACGGAACTTGGGTTTGGCTTTGGGAGGAGGAGGAGAGGGGTCTAGGGAAACTGAACTCGGAAGCGCTTGAACCTGAGAGACTTGGAGCGCCAGATTGCCCACGTTTTGTGCGAGGGTTTCTGTCGCATCGGCGTTTCCTTCACCTTTCGGTGTTTCAGATGGTCCGCTCTCGACCTTGGTGCTGTTGTCGGTCGCAACCGGCAGACCTTCAAGTGTGTCGGTTGGTTTGAGCAACTTCATCGCGTCAGACTCTAGTATGTCTGTATACGAAAAAGGTATTCTTCGTGGAGGTTTTCGATGACTTGCGTTCAGAATGGTGCAATGGAGCTATCAATTCATTGAAAAGGGTGAAAATCAACGGAATGTTGGTTAGATGTCCCGACACACGAGAACGTACAGTCAAAGGTCGCGTGTCTGTGATGTATCCTTCCGCTTTGAATGTTTGGTGGATGAGGTCTGGACGGTGGACAGGTGGCGGATCATCAGCGTAAGCGACCCCATCCTAAATTGCACCACCAAAAAAAAAAACGAAACACATACCGCAGACCTGCATTAGCTTTCGATATTCCACATTAACGTCACTCCCACCGCCACGGTCGTCGTCTTCGGCCGGGCTCCTCGTGCGTGGAGCAATGTATAGCACACCAGCTCCGACCTTGTCCGGACGCTTGGTATCTGGAACGCCGCCTGAGGGGCTGGCGTCGGTTTTCCTCTTCTCGTCATTCAAGTTCTCAACTGACGCGACAGGAGTATCATGATGTGGGTCGTCCCCTGCGCGTTCAAGGACACTTCCCTCCATTTCACCAGAACCCCGTTCTCCAACATCAACACCGGGCTCCGTCGTACGAGTATCAGTCGTAGACCTTGCACCGTCTTCTGTGCGAACCGCGTCCGATTTGATCCTTGACGTCTTCAATACGTGCATAGTCTCCAAAGGGACGCTTACACCCTTGGACCCGTCGAGGATTTCTGAAATACGTGGTTTGAGAGAGGTAAGGAGAGAAAGCGCTGTTGCGATTGTCTTTTTGGGTTTGGTGGCGGCGGGGGCGGAGGAAGGTTCTGTTAGTGGCGTCGACAATGTGGTAGCTTGAGTATGAGGAGTAGAGTCGGTGAGAGAAGGAACGAGGTCAAAGAATGAGGTGTTCATTACCTTGACTGTCGAGAGACCGAGAAACAGCGATCTCGGACTCACCGGGACTATCAACTTCTAACGCCATCACTCCAAGCGTCATGTGCATCCTACATGGGTCGATGACGATGGACGTGTCGAGTCCTTGAACGGTTGGCGAGAGGGTCGATTTCTTGCGAGCCTTGCCCTTCGTATTGTCGGCGTGTTTCGATGTTTGTACCTCTGTCTTGGCCGGGTTGGGTTCTGCTTCACGAGGGCGGATATCGGCTACTGGCATGGGTTTAATCATAGTTTGAGGCTGCGCAGGAGGAGGCGAGAAAAGAGCATTTTGAAAAGCAGAGATTCGATTCCGAAGACTGGGGTGGTTGTGCTAACGGCGAAGTCGGTATGTGAAACGTGCACGCAGAGTTGCAAAGAATCGGCTTGCTTACAAGAGGCAAAGCGAGGACTTGAATCCTTGCGATTCAGAGGGACGAAAGGCGTACAATGAGTTGGACGTGTCCGTGGGGGATCAGTGGGATTGCCACCACTTTGGGTGGGCTTCGACGCTCCTTTTCCGGTAGGTTTCTTTTGGAACTTGGTATTCTTTTTCGCGTTCTTTCGTTCGGTGCGTGATTGGGCTTGTGGTTGACTTGGCTGGTGGGTTGATATCGTCGACATGGATGGATGATGTGAATCGCCCGTGCTCGGTCTGACTGTCAATGTGCGCTCTTTCAGGAATGTTCGGTCGCAATGCGTGTATATTCCTCGATGAACGTATACGTAAAGAAGACGTGATGAGTGTGAGTTCATTCACAGGATAACCAGGCGGATCGCGAACAAAGTCAAGATCAAGTCGTCCCAAAGGCGTCCTTGTTCTGGGAGTCATTGCACAAGCTGACAAATCTATCCATCCATGTCATCTCCGGCAAATGCCTTTGGCAGATATTATCCCAGTCAATTTGGATCACTACTTACTTGTCCTAAGAGCACTTTTTGTGTCAAAGCATCCGCTTATCAACTTGAATATCACGGAATAATGGGCTTGATTTGTCCGAAAAAGATGTTGAAGTGATACTTACTCTGACAATTCGGGAGTCTGCCGTGAAGCCGCGAGGCGGAGTTTGAACACCAGGTCCCCGTAATTTTCCAAACTGGGTACTTATGCGTGACGAGAGCGGGTACTAGGAAAAAATCCTGCTGTTACAAGTAGGCGAACGTAGATTTTTGGTCTCCCTACGGACACCGAATGGAATAAGACACCAGTGTAGATCCGACCATGCCTAAAACGGAAGTGACGCGGAAGTTGAATTGTGGGAATAATTAATGTGATGTGATTGGGCGGTGGATTTTGTGATGCATTATTTAAACGTCACTCCTCTCCTTCTCGATTTGATTCTTCTTCCTTCCTTTCCCCCATTTTCTTCCCTGCTTTGCGTCCCGCGGGACTCTCATGGAACGGTATTCCCCTAATATATGCGAGTCTTGACAACGGCGAGCTCATTTTACAGTTAAAGCGATGCCAGTGATTGTGGTTTGGGGCGGTCGCACGACCTTCCAGAAGGTAGTCGCAACCTTGAACGCTCAAAAAAGCTGTCGACGTCCCAATTCCTTGTTTTTGGACGCCCATCGTCATATTCTCTCTCTGACTCCTTCACGCTGACTTCCAGGTTTCGACTCGTGGCTCCAGTACCTAATCTCGCCCGCGCGCTCAGGACGTTTCTCTTCATACATCTCCGTTTGAATGAAGGCAGAGTATGCGGTGAAACAGGCATGACTAACGCTCGCCGGAGTCGTTTCTTGTATCGCTGCGCAGGGCGGGTACCCAGCACCTTGAGTATGCTTCCCCAGATTTCTGTCGCTCGTGGTCGCTGCAAACGTGGATATATGCGCGTGAATCTTTGCTCTAAGATACGTATATGCGCCTTTACTCTGGTTCGGGAACCTGTATGAACCTTCGATGGGGCTCCTGTGCTTGAGTCATCATTTCTTGGCTAGCGGTTGGTCGGATTTCTTGTATTCTGTTCTGCGGTGAACACTCTGGGACGACGCTTGGTAGAACTGGTCTGTCTATGAGGGGTTTCGTCCTCAGCTGGGTCTTGCTCTCCACTTCCCCAGGACGTGCACTCCTTGTTTTGAAGGTCCCTGTTCATTCTCCGCTGGCCTGACTCGATGATCTTTTCGTATCTCCTTGTCGTCGTCATCGGCGGATGTTTCGAAGGGGTTTGTATGATAACCTCTTTTCGGGCCTTGGAGATTCGATACGGTCTTTGACGAAGGACAGTGGACAGTGTATCTCGGGGCTTTCATTGACGCGACCGTGCTACTACAATTATCAATGAACGTTCGCGGGTTTTGTTTAACACCTTCATCTTTTGTCCTTGCCTTGAAACGTTCTACGGACGCGATCTATGGCCCGTCCTCGTTTTGACGCTTAGTCTTCTCCTGGTTGGATCATTCCGCTTTTTTTCACTCGCTCGGCTGCCTTATCCAGGAAGTCCTGTCCTTCGGATGCTCCTTGGTCTGGTTTAGCTACGGGTATTGGACCCATGGACAATTTCAATTGTCGTTTTGCGATAATTTGATGGCTTTGGCCCATCTACAAGATGTCTCTTTCAATCTACGTTCCGTTCATAAAAATATATACAGATTTGTCTTGTAAGTAAACACGGGATTGAAACTATGGTGGAGTACGAAAAGGTAGGCATCGATTCATTAAGTCGTTCACGGGAGTCTGGATTGACGAGTCAAACAGACGATGAACGATGAGATCCATCTCAGAAATTTTGATATGGCCGCTTGAATCTTTATAAGCGCTGGGGTACTTGAAATGGGTGCAGCTGAGGACATAGGTAGTGTTGAACACATTAGACCTTGCACAGAGAATACGGCGGTACCTCGAGCAGTGAACGTACTTGGGATGGCCGTGCTTGCAGGTGCGGTCCGGTCTTGTACCGGTAAGACCGACACTGGGATGGGGGACTCGAGACTATCTGTAGAGAGGAATAATAGATTAGATGGAAAATAACCCGAGAAATTCCATGAAATGTTCCACCTGCACTGTCCGATTCAGAGTCCATAGAGGGAAGATGGTGTGTCGTGGTGGTGTTGTTGAATGACCGAGAGGTTTGGTTACTTGTACGATTCAAGGAGTTGATGTAGACCGTGTTGCTGAATATGTAGTACGTGTTGACGCTGGGAGGCGGAATCGCTGATGCCTGAGCGCTTGACGCAGACGTATTGCTTGGCGATGAAGGGGGTTGAGGGGAAGGTACCGACATCGTGTACAAGGGTCCTTGGTAGAGATTGTCCTAGAGTGATGATGGCGTCCTCAATGCACTTGTCCTGGTGATGCGCTGGGCGGAGAGTCAAGAGAGTGAATGTAAGAAAGCGGAAGGGGGAGTAGAAATGAGGTCTATAATTGGTCTATAAGAGAAAAACGCTGAGGTTCAGCAACTACTAAATAGGTTTATTTTTATGGGTCTATACCGATATATCAGATGTACACGGCTTTGGGTCAGCTATTCGAGGCCCAAATATGAATCGGCACCAGCCGTGAGAACGTACTTACCCCGCCAATCACGAGGCGGTGTAGGTCTGGCGAGGGTTTGGTGGGATTCCTCTGTCGCATTCTTAGTTAGATTACGTGATAATTAGATTACTTAGATTCCTCATGTGTACCGAGGCGTCTCCAGTGGGATTCCAACTGTTGGTTCCCACAAGGTTCCCACGCCTGGCTGTCCGCGAGGGAGAACGGCGCCATATCCTCCTCCTTAGAAACAGTTTCTGTCCTGAACCCCGAAGCTTTGGAAGTGGATGCGGAGCGACACTTTGTTCGTTCATAAGTACTCTTCCGTCCTTCCACACCACGCTCCAGTCTGCGTCGTATTCCGCTCCTGCTCCAAGGTCATTTTTCCAGATGGCCGGTGCAATGCGATATTGAGGGTTTCGTTTGTTTCAATGCGGATTGTCACTTTTGGCATGATGATGGCCCATGGGGAAGTTGAGCATATCCCGGATCTCGTATGCTTCCTCGGATTTCACATCATTTGTCAGCGAAGAATTTAATCTCAATTCTCAATCTGCCATGATACTCTTGATGATACCTGCCTTCTTCGATTCGAGGTATAATAGTGAATGACCTGTTTTGGACCTGGGTGAGAAACTCTCGCGTCCCAAGATAGATCGAACAGACTATCATAGAGACTGGAAAGCCTCGCTTTCGTAGAGTACTGTGTGCCTATCACATCCGATATTCCAGGCATGCCCCGCAACGATAGTTACTGCTGTTGTCCTCTATGGACTTCGCAGGATTTTGAGGAGGGCGACGGTGGTTCAGTTCACCTTGCAGTATTTGTGGCGGTTGATCACTAGCGTTTCTCGCTCACTAAACCCGGCCATGTATATACTGACATGTTTACAGTGGATATCCAATCGATTTGAAAGAATAATGGGGAGGGGGAGACTTGAGAGATGGGAAGACGCAGACACGGAGGCGGATTGAGAGTGGATTGCGGCGTCGGAGTACTGTCGGACTCTAAATATCGAAAGATCGATCATCGATGCCCCTTTCTTTGTTGCTTCGGTTCCTCCTTTGCCTCCCGAACTTCAGCTTAGCATCTTTTTTCACGCTCCATATCTCTCAGTACTCACCTGGCGCTCCACCATATGATTAATAATGTTCAATAAACCACTTTCCATCCATCTACTTACCTCCCTCTACCTACCACTGGCATCAACCACCGAAGACCTCCAATTGACTGCCATTTACTGCGTCTTATCTTGATGTTATTGTTTGGAACCGGTGACGCACAGATCATCCCTTGTTTTTGTTTATCCATTCACGCCCCCCTCGACGTAGATCCATGCTGCTCATGCGCCGTAAATATTGATAATCTTCGAGACAACTTCGAGACCCCTTCATTTCTGACCATTCAACACCACGATGTACATGTCCTTGTCTCCTCTCCCTACAAGAGACACACCTGCCCGTATCCTGATTATTCTTCATCTTCCACGCCCGTACCATTCTCCCCCGCCTGCTCAGCTGGAGCTTCGCGCATCATATGCATTGCGTATCTACATAGCTCAACTCACATGTCTAGACCGGCTCGTCAGTTGCAGCAGGGCAGACTGAGTATGTGGGTGGTGGACAAAGAATATATTATGTGTGCACGACTGGGCTGGTGTGGGATTGAAAGCAAAAGCCAACGGAGAACTAGAACGTGCCTATGTCCTGTGTCCGTTCCTTTCACTTCTCTCTGTCTGTTCTTTCTGCGCCTTCGAGCACCTTGGAGTCGGGTCTTGGGGACACCACTACCGAGTCTCTGGACCAAACTCATAGAAATTCGTGTTGTAGTTTGGTTCGTAGTCAGGAGACGCGGTTTTGTTTCCCGTCGATACTCGCCCATACTCGATTCTCGGTTCTCCGATATGAATGTTGAGCTTGGGGTGGGGGAACGGCCAGGATAGGAGAAGCTGGCCATCCGTTCGGTTCAACCTCCTGATAATTTGTCTCATCCACAACCCCATGGCAGGCTCGTTTCATCTGCGACGCCTGCTCAGACTCACGCAAAGATGAACTTTCAATTTCTTTTACTTGTGATTACTCTATTTACTCGACTCTCCATCGATGACATGTCTAATGAAGACAACTTTGATTCGAGATCCCTAAGTTGAAATACCGTTGCTGTTGAAGAAAATGACAAGTGATCCAGGACACCGTTAGGAGAAGTTACGAAGTACAGATAACAGTCGTCCCTCAGGATGATTGCGTTTAGTCTATGTCATTATGCTCTACAGGTCGTTAGTATTAGCTGATTTGTGCGAGCTAATGGATTGAAATACCTCACGCGAAGTCTTCATTTTGTCTATCTCTGAGACAACTTCTTCCAAGGCACCGCATGCCCAAGCACTACTGATATTGGAGCGCCATGGGACAAGTATTTGAGGCTGAAGGGGAGAGGAGTCTGTGGCCTTCTTGCGATCCAGTCGGAAGACCGTCCAGGTGAGACCAATCCCTGCGAGGCCGTAGATGCTAGGAAACTTGGTTTCGTCGTGGTCAAACTGTTCCTCAATATAGTCGACCAACTCCTTTATCACATGCTCTTTACCCTCTTCGGTCTCCTCCAAGGGCTTCTTGATATCGGCAACGAGGACGACGTGTTCTTGGGCACCGAGCGCTTTTACGATAAAGAGGTCTCGTTTCGTGCCTGCACTCGTGAGCGACGTCTCAAACCCGACTCCGTACCATTTATCAATGCGGAACTGGTTGTTGAGAATGGACTGCCATATCATGTAGTACCTGTTCTCGTCGATATTTGGATCGGTCCCGGCGGCGAAGACAAGGTTTGTGGCCATTATCAGAATTGTTCGATGATACGGCATTGAGAAATTGTTTATGAGGATGGTGGATGTGGAGAGAGAGTCAACGACTCACGAGTCACGACGGGTCGATCAACTATTACGTCACAAAAAGTAACAACGTTGGCGGTCCTTTCCCTTTCCCCTCTGGGAGTCCGACCCAAGTCTGACCATATCAGTTTCAAATTTCACCGAGTACATATCCATTTGGTATCCATAAAAGTGAATCCCATATAGCCTTTCTACCCGAATCTCGAAAAGAATCACAACTCTTTCCTACTGACCAAACCTCACATCACCACAAAGCTTCCTCAGCGCAAACTGTCGATAGACGGAATTCGACATATCACCTCTCTCCGGGATCCTGACGTCCAGGTCAACCCTCCCCGTGCGATCTGGGCAGATAAGATAAGATCCACTAAGGTGATCGGAAAGGAGAAGGTATGTGATTATCTGCCGAGTCCCTTGGTCGTGGTTCACTCGGATGAGGACAAGTGCCCCGTTTATTGGCTCTCTGTAGACTTTGAGATCGTCGAAAGAGATATCAGCTGGGACGATCCCCCACAGGCTCAAATTGCACTGCTCGCTGCCTTCTCCGGCGTCTGACATCGTCGTCCGTTTGACGAATGGGACGCGCACAATAGCTATTTTGCCCATCCTCCGCCTCGGAGCAGGGAATTTCTCCAAGTATATCTTTGCGACCTCGTGAACATTCCAGAACTGGAACCCAGCAAGACCCGGGACGTAGCCGTATATGGCCTTGTCCTTCCATACCTCAAGAGATTTATCAAGGTCGCCCTCCTCAAGTGAGAGAACGTCTGTGACGACTGCGTCCCGGAGAGGTAGGAGGTTCCGTTCGTCGACATCTGAAGCGGAGAAAGCTGACCATTCGGTAGGAAGATTGATGTTCTCAAGGGAGAATATGAGATGGGAGACCGTGTCCGCTCGTCCCGTGAACATTGGTGCGCCCGGAAACTCTGCATTGTTCGTCGCGTTGAGTTGTTTATGTTCCTTCGCGTACATCCTGAAAATATCAACAGGGCTCCTCGCCAACCCCTCTTCGTTGTCGTTGATATGATCGCTATCATTGGGAGTGCTGTCGGGGAGAAACTCATACACCACCATACCCTGTCTCCTCAACGCGTCGATGGCTTTTCTTTTGGCCGTCGTAAAATCGTCATTCGGATCATATGCGTAGGATATGTTACACATGGAGGCCCAGCACGCCACAAGGTCTGCTTCGTATTTTGCGGAACGCTTACTCAATGAAAAAGCCGAGAGAAGGAGGATGAGCCGCGCCCGTAGCTGGGCAAGCGGGGTAGAGCGTGAAGTAAGTGCGATGGAACGTGGGGTAGGTGGTTCCGTCGTTGAGGCCTCGGCAGATGATGGTACGGGGACACTTCGTATGCCCAGTAAATCTGTGACGCCGTTGTGGGGGAAGTTGGTCTGGAAGGAAACGTTCTTCACATCTATTTCTTCATATGATAGGAAGAGGTCTTCGTCTGGGAAGACAGACTTGACGATGTTGAACAGGGGTGGAATCATCCCCCTCGACAAGTTGTTGCCCAACTTTATCTGAGCGTATTGGTGCTGGAAGATCTTATACCGACTGATGAGCATCGCAGCGCCTAGGACGAGGCTCTTCAAATTAAAACACGTCTCCGACTTGCCCCATCCCTCCACAGCAACTTCCAGGTCCGGTGCGAGCGCCCACTCTTGAAACGTCCACGCCCGACTCCAATACGAGAACCGGTGAAGATGTCCAGCGAGGTTCTGTATGTTCTCCAAAAACATCTGACACACCGTGCTCAGCACGTTGACCGTCTCTCCACTCTCCGGGTCTTGCATCGTGAATTCCCTGTCCTGGATGAAATTCATTCGGTGCATGAGGATGACCTTCGCATCTCGTTCGATCGCTTCGAGGCACTCGTACGCAGGTCTGTCAGACGCGGGGAGGAGGACGGAGACGCACTGGGCGTTCTTGTAAATCTGTCCCATAATCCCAATATTAGCCGCCACGTCCGCCGGATCGGACTGGTCAATGGACAGAGCATCGAGCCAGATCGTGTTCCCACCACCGCCTAGTGACATGAGGTTGTAGAATCTTTGGACGCTGAGCATCGGGATGTTGGTGGTATGTCCACAGGCTGTGCATGGAACGGCAATGGGGGAAGGAGGGAGGGTGCCCCAGACGTAGGACATGGTTTTGTAGGGACGCTTTTGAGCCGACAGATCGTCAAAGTTGGGTGCACCGCCGATGATGGTAACATCTCCCCCGCCGGACGGAAGAGAAAAGACGTATTCTCCGGCGCATTTGCGACACTTTTTGAAAGTTGGTGGAGGTGGAGGTGGAGGAGGAGGCGCTTCAGAAGACGGAGTTGCCGATGATGACTCTGATTCAGATACAGGGACAGGGAGCGGAGACGCCAGCTTGGTCGCACAAGCCATCTCAAAACTTCGAGCCATCATCGCGAACGTCATCGTTGACGTTGGCAAGTATGTAAATGTGGGGTTTAAATTGTCAATTGAGCTGATTGGGATCAGCTTTTTGAGGAAGTAGCGACGGCCTTTATTTTTAAATACTCCACACCCTGGATGTGAGGGCTGTGCGGATACTTACTTACTTGGAGTAAGCTGTCAATGTCGTTCTACATAGAAGTGAAATACTTAGCTCAGCCAACCGCAGACAACCCGAATCAAGGAAGATTTCCCTTTCGTCCATCCAACTTTCATCACATTTTGATATGTACATGTGTCAGAGTCTGGCATGATACGAGGAGAGTGATTCTTGTATTTGGATTGGATTGGATTGGATGAGAAAGTATGTACTACTATAAATTACATTTGAAGATTGGATAAATAGATAGAAAACGAGCGTCCGAGGATGTGATGCATACTAAAAGGAAAACGGAAATCGAACCAAAAAAACAAAAAGGAGAGTACTTAGTCGACGAGCCTGAGGATATCCGATAAGCAACCGAAAGCGATCAGATCATAAAAGGAGATAAAAAAGCATATCGAAAGAACGAGCTTCGATCCATGGGCGTTCAGACAAGAGAAAAAAGAGTTAAAAAAAACCTTGTGCCAGTGTTATGAAGGAGGCATATCATCCTGCGACCGTTGTGAACGCAGCGGCAAGCTGAAATTCACAGGTCTAGCACTAGCAGCAGCACTGGCAGAACCGACCGAGCCAAACTGAGAAGAAGAAGAAGGGAAAGTCGCCGCCACCGGCGTCCTCGTCACACCCCCGACAGGCGAGTTCAAAACCCCACTCTCCCTAATCGCATGCACGACTTCCTGTCCCTGTCCCTGTCCGTCCGCACTAGCGACGCTATACCGACTGGCCACCGAGCTGAGGGAGCTCAGCTTGCTCGTCCGCGAAGCGCTGCCCACACCAGCCATGCTCACTCCGTTCACGAAACCCAACTCGCCCAGGTCGTCCGTCTCCAGATCGTGATCGTGCGGCTGGGTATCGTCGAGGGTATAGTGTCGTGGTACGTATTCCCCACTGCCGTTGTATTGGTGTGATGATGAGAGGAGAAGGGGCTGATCGACGCTCGGCATGTTTTTGTGGGGGCTTGGTGAAGGTGGCGAGTCGGCGTCGGTGTAGAATGATGAGTGGGTTTGGTGAAGGTTCGGGCTGTCCATGTTTCCAACGAGAGGGGTATCGGCTTCTGGAGCATCTTCATCGTCCTCAGCTTCTCCACTATACTTCCTGGGTCTTGGAATATCCGTCCGAACGACAAGGGTTTCGTCCATGCCCTCCTCCATATCCCTCCTGCGCCGGATCCTCCCGAATTCATCGCCCACTCCTCCTCCTCTCGCCAACGTAAAATCGCTGTCCACCGTGCTCTCACTCCCCGCGAGACTGAGCCCCAACTTCTCCTTCCTCAAATACGTCTGATACCTCATGTCCCTCAACTCCTCTTCCGTCATCCCAAGACCCGTATCCACACCATCATCACCCCTCTTCGCAAAAGACCCAGCCATACCACTTCTCACAAGTGTGAAAGCGGCTTTTTGATCCAGACTCATCCCGTTCAGCATCTCGTCCTGTTGACCCCGCTTCGCCGACGACCTGCCGTACTTGCGCCGCATCACACACCACCGCACGCCAAACAGCGCGACGCACACCCCGAAGAACGATAACAGGCCGATGAGCACGATGATCCCGACGCTGAGCTTCGTCCCGCCAACGTCGACCGTCTTGGTGTTCGTGTCGCTGCCGGTGTTGGATCCTGACGCGCCGGACGACGTCCCGTTGGACGAGGTGATGGGTTGGTTGAGCACCCTGACCGTATTGAATTCCTGTAACGCGACGGTGGGATCCGTGATGCCCATCAGACCCAACTTCGGTCTGATCACCCTCGCCAGCCCGCCGTCCGTGCCGTTCCCGCTACCCAGCGAAGGGAAGGTCCCGTCAGCGTTGGGCGTGGTGTAGGCCATGACGGTGTACACGTTCCGCAGGAAGGGCACGCCGAGGATCATGTCGCCGATCGTCGAGTCGTGTGTGGACAGCTGGGCGTCGGCGGTTTGGATGAGGCCGACGCAGAAGGAGGCTTGGTTGTCGTCTGCGGGCTCTGCTGTGAGGTCGAGCGGGTGGATGGAGATCTCGGGTCGGTCGTCGATCGTAAAAGTGAGGTTGAGTGGTGTCGTGCATGGTACGTAGTCTAGATTTATATGAGTACAAAGAAAGCGGAGAGGAAGAAGGGAGGGGAAATTGAGAACGTACACATCCCATCCTTCCCAGGTGAGATTCCAATCGCACCATAGATCGCGTTCGCCACCGTCGTCGTCGTCAAGATATACGGCACACCCGAATCCACGACCGCACTCGGGAACACCGCACCCGTATTACTCCTCCCCACATCCACACTTTTGCTCACCCCGCCCACATAAACCGTAATCGCACGCACACCGACTTTCCAAAACAGCACCCCAGACCTATCCCCCACGAGGGTCGAGTACCTCACTTGACTGGGATCTGGAACGAGCGAGGAAGGGTGCATCCCGATTCCGAGAAGGGAGGGTACGCGATCGGATCCGGGGCGGGCGAGGGAGAGGGAGAGGAAGCGGGAAGATGGTGCGAGGGAGGTGGGCGTGATGGAGAAGAGGTTGGACGCCCATGCGGCACCGTCTGGGTCGTTGTTCGTCACTGGAGGTATCGTGCTTGCGATGATGGAGTTGAGCGGGAGCGCGAGGCCTAGGATCCCGCTGAATTTTGGTGAGAGAGGTTCATTTTGTACGTCTGTCGCTGCGGCTGTTTTATGGATGAGTAAAATGGAGCGGTGGAGAGAGAGAGAAAGAGAAAGGAGAGAAAGGACGCACCGAGAGCCTGATTGTCAATGGAATAACCCCCTATTGTGACTTTATCCCAAACGATAGGCCCCGCTGCACTCCCTGACAAGTACGGAATGCTGAAATCTTGGCCGGTCGACCGTGATCCAGACGGATCGTACAGTCTCCCTTGCGTGGCTTTACAGCTGGAAGTCGAACACGATGTCGATGCTACCCACTGATAATGGTGAGAAGGCAGTAGGTCAGAGATATACGACGAGGAGGACGGTAAACACGCACTAGGTCCGAAGAACCTGTATCGACTTGTAATGAAAACTGTTGAGACTTTGAGCCGAACTTGACGGGAAGGGTGTAGGCCCTGTGTGATTGATGATGGAAGGAAAAGGTATAGTCAGTATTAACGTAAAAAGGAGGATGAACAGAGTATCAGGAATGAATCGATGAATATCAATCAAACGTCGTTGAATGGCGCTGGAAGTGGAGTGGGAAAGTGATGTTTTTTTTGTATGGAAAAGGGATATGAAAAGGAAATGAAAAGAATCATGAACGGAAGAGCGTGGAGGAAAGATGAGGAGGTTCGTCCTCGAAATAAGAGAATAGGAATAACGACGACGGAGAGACAGAAACGAAACAAGCGACTCGTTGAGAGTGACCGGCTCGGAAAACATGAGTGAACGGCGTCCGTCCGTCGATCTTTCGATCACTCGTCTGTCGTCGTTTCGCCAGGACCCAACGGCAAGGAAAGAAAACGAAAAAGAAGCACAGAGGAACAAAATAAACGTCGTAGCATCGAAGAGAATGTAAACGGAATCGTAAGAGCCAAAATGCGGGGTAGGTTTCTCGAGAGAAAAAAAAAATCGAGAGTCGGAAACGAAATTACAACGAACATGAACGTTTGAACGTGAAAGCAAGGGGAGACGGGGAGCACGATCCAAATGGGAGATCCAACAGAAAAGAAAAAGAAACTCACACATCATAGATTCCACCTCCCACCATGTCCAATGGCAAAACGATCCCACTAGCCTCACCGCTGCCTTCCTGTGTCCCGACATCTCTTCGCCTGCTCCTGGGCTGCTCTGAATAGTCGACCTCGGACACAACATCGACATCGAGGGCACGACCTTTTCCTTTCCATTTCCATCGTGTCATTGTGTGCGGGGTTGGATGTGATTTTTAGGAAGCCGTGCTGACGACTTTGAATTGAGTCGAGGAAACGATGGGGTTGGGAAATGGTAATCGAACCAGCCGTTCTTGTTGAGTAGGATAGATTTAGGATAGATTCGAGGAAAGTAATATGATCCGGGTAAAGACTGGGGGAGATTCCACGTTAGAAAGCGAATGTTTAGTACGAGAGTTGACACGTACGATACACAAAAGCGCTAGGCTCGAGGAAGGAAGGAATGGAGGGGAGAAACGTTGTATGTAGTGAAAGGAAAGAAGGAGAGAGCTTGGTGTTGTTGGTGAGATTCAAAGGCAGTGAGAACGGAAACAGACCGGGAAACCCAGACCGTCCGTCACCTGGAAAGTGGTGGGGGGCAACAAAGTGACATCCCGTCTTAACCGGATTCAGCCATGTTCGCGTGCCTGGCAATCAAAAACATATCACACCATCCCTCACCAAAATGTCCTTGGCTAGTCTTGGCACTCACTCGACACTCGGGACGTCGCTCAAACGTAACGACGACGGTCTCCCATCATCAAAGTAAATTTCTTGGTCGATGAGTAACCTTTAGAGCTTTCGAGTCTTCGACCTCTGAAATGACTTACGAAATCATCGCCCAAGGCCTAGGGCCTCATGTTGATTCATTTGGAACTTTGAATATACATAGAACGACATTCCATTCATCAAGGACATATATAACTGACAAGAATGACGGCAGGCGGTGTGCGGCCTGCCTTTGCCGAGCATGGGTGTGAACGCACTAACACCTCCTGAGGCTCCCTCTCGTTCACGGTTCACATCTAGACGGAGCGGACATCTCATGCCGTTTAATTCCACCCCACACCCACCTTGGAGAGGTAGTAATCTTATCATCGATGTAGGCTATTCTGGGTTTGTTGAGCTGAGTCTGATAGGATGAGTGCCAGGTTGCCGTGGCCATGGGCGGCTGATGGTTGGGTTGAGGACGACGTCGAGCTTCTTGACGAGGGTTGGGATGACTTATGTAGAGACCATACATAACCCACTTATTTAAGCTTCCTCTGTCGTCGAATTCTTGGATTGCTACCAACACGTTCCCTCGCATGCGTCGACCCCGACGAACTTTATTGGCAAACCAGCATCCACGGTCCCACCGTTAGGAAACCTCCGATTTCAGGCTACTCTCCCCTCTGGCTAGCAAGTTCGAATAACTCCCAACGTCTCGGGGCATATACATTTGAATGCGATCCATCCATCCACCTCCGGCCATCCAAGGTTCTTACACTTCCCATCCCTGCATCAACGACCTCGTCTAACGTTTTCACGGTTTCGGAAGGCCGGTGGTGTGGACATTAAGAAAGCATCATGATGTATAAAAGTGTGGGCGCTGATTCGATTGCAGGACTCAACCCGAAACTACAAAGACGGAAACGGGGCGCCCGGGGCGGGGTATGTAGATGTGTAGAGACGGTACATGATGTGACGTCATTATAATCGACGTTGAGCGCGGCAGAGCGAAATCAGTCGAGAGTCATCAGGTGAAGTGACTTGATTCTAGTTAATACTTCAATTATCAATACAACTGATACTACAACTAGACACTCATTAGGGGGGCATAATCAGGCAGCGCCATAGGCATACAGGCGAGCCAAGGAGGCCCCATTAGGAGTAGGGCTTGCATGTTATAGTTTAGCCAGATCATGCACATAGACTAGCTACCGTCCGACATAAGGGAATTCGCCTCAACGGACGTTAATGGAAGAAGAAAAAGAAAAACTTAGTCCTAGTACATAGTCACAGTGTAATCAGCGAGTAAAAATCAAACATTCATCAATCCGCGACGGCATTGCGAGTCGGCAGCGGTGGTAGGGGCATAGACTCGGAATGTCCAGGAATATACCTGTGAACTGGAGCCTGTCATGGCACCTCTTATAAACCGGCCCGAGTATTGATCATGATCGTGCTCTTCTTAGTAAGAAGCTGTGTATCATTGAGTTTAAAGAGGTATTAACATTGCCAGAAATCCAACGGCGAAACCCAGAGAGAAAGGATATACAAGAGAGAGAAAAAGAGAAGAAATCTATAGGCTTCCGCTATCTAACGGCCAAAGCAAAACTATCTAGGATCCAGGGCTACAAAGAATCATCAGCATATTTCCATTTCAAATACACCTAAACCACTCACACAGGAGGAACAGTGGGCGCTGGGCCAGCAACTGTCGCGAGACTGGGGAAAGCCAACTGCGGGCAGGCGATCTGGACGTCCTTGATCGAGAACGAGGCTGGGAACTTGATGGGACCGGCGAAAGGCGCGGGGACGGGGACGACGTCGGAGCAGTCGGTCAGCGCGAACTTGTTTTGGCCGAGGAGTTGGAGCTTGGACATGGCGGATTTGAAGGCGGAGGTCATTAGTTGCTGGTTGTCTGGATTTTATTGTGAATGGAGTCAGACTTGAAGCACAGGATGCAACATGAGAAAATGACGACTGACTGATGAGTCCTTGCCAGAGGCAGGCGGTGCGAGGATCTTGGGAGATGGCGAAATCGCTTTGGAGTCTCATTTCTCCCTTGAGAGGGGAGAGAACCTCGCCGGACTGGCTTCCGTTACTGTAATGCGCCAAGTCAGAAGTTAGTGGTGAAGGATATAGGATATAGAGTCCGTCGAGCCGAGTGTGAGACTTACCCTGGGAATGAAGTACCCTTCAAGAGGACCTCGAGGAAGACTTGGGTGTCGCTGATCAGATAAGGAGTTAATACCCGTACGTTTATGGAGTTGGAGGGTATATCTCACAAGGTGGAGACAGTTCTACAGATATCCGACGTGTCAGTACGATACGAAACTAGAATCGGCCGCCATTCAAACTCACGAATCGAAGGGAGTTCCAGGGATGGTAGGATCAACGACATCCTATTTGAACCAAAATATTAATCATGACAAATTTTTTTTTCGTGGAGTTTAAACCTCAACGACTCACGGCTGCAGCGATGGTGTGAGAAGAGAGGAGCGCGACGACCTCTGGTGGGCTGAATCCTGCATCAGCGAAGCGCGCAAGGATCTTAGTGACGCTGTCTGTTGGCTCGGGGACAGTCAGATCGGGTGCGGGAGCCTTGGGTGCCGGACGACCGAAGAAGAAGTTGAGGCGCGGTGCTCCGGCGCAGTTTGCTGTACCGATCGCGGCGGCGAGGTGGACGCTAGAGTAATTTTTTGAGTATATCATTGAGTGGGTGAACATAATTGGCCGTGACTTACAAGTCTCCGGCGCTGAGACCTGTCTCTTGGAAGACGGGGAATTGACGAGCGATGATGTCGTCCGTACCGCCGTTTGCGTCTAATAGAGAGACTCGGTTAATGACATCTAAATTACATCGAGGGTAATGAGGAGGGCTTACGGAAGGCAGTCTCGGTCAGGTTGAACGCAAGGATGGAACCATCGGCACCTCCACCCCTTTTGTGGAGAATGTTGATGAGCATTTATGACATATTGATAAAAACCATCGAAGACTTACTTTCCACCTGTTGAGCGTGTCTTATAGTCAGAAAGATTTTCAACATTGGACGCATGTATAGATTGACGTACCGTTGACTGAGAAGCCAATGGCGTCGTGGAAGGCGAGACGAAGGGCGGAGTGGGCCTGAGCGTGTCAAATGAGATACCATGACGGTAAGAAGTGTAAGGAATCAAGTACCTCTTCACCACACTCTCCACCGTCGAATAGGTCGGTTTGAATTTTCTGCACGATGGGGAACAAAGCTTAGACGGAAACGGCAACGTCAGCGATGAATATGATGTAGGAAGAAAAGGCTTTGCTCACCACAGCAAGCGGCGTTGGCAGTGACCTGACCAGTAGCGCAGGTGACGCGTTTGATGAGTGCACCGCTGACTACTTGAGACGCAGCGAGCGCGACGGTGACGACCGAGAGGAGTGAGGTGAATGTGGAAGGCATTGGAGGATTGACTCTTGAATGTAGGAGAATTCGAGTTGAAGACGCGGTAGTGGCCTGGTTGGAAAACGGTGAACGTACCTCCGTTTTATATCATTTCCAAGTAGTGAAAAAATTGCAATTCTGATTGTACCATGAGAGAGTGAAAGACCAAGTTCATACCTAGTACTCAACAAGGGCGCCGCGATATTGCATTGTTGAGCGATTGCATGAGAATTTTTGTTCACTCTATCTGCGAGGAAACGCGCAAGGCGCAGTTCACGACATATGCAGACAGCAGATTATGTGAAATCATTTTAGACTCTTGACGTACCGGCATCAGTGAAGCACCTATCCACCGTCGATGGTGTCCCGGCAACCTGTCCGGCGACTTTGGCGCTGGACTTATCCCGGAATAAAGACCCTCACGGCTCCGATATAAATAAACTTGGAGGGAGAATTTTGCGGGTTTAAAAATGTTAACTTGGTTGATTCCTAAACCGTCTCGATTGCACTTTGTTATAGTTAGAGCGAGATCGGACTCCAGGATAGGATACTCTGAGAGACGCTGGTGGTCGTGGTTTGATTGGTTTGGTGTGTTTTTGAGTTGAACGTTGAATTTTGGACGCTGGACATCGAAAACTCGACTTCTGGCATCTTGGTAGTAAAAAATGGACCTGAAATCCATCTTTGACATGGGATACGGGCATCCGATATGCATTTTTTAGGGACCTCGTCTGTCTGAACAGCCTGGAATGGCCAAGAAAATAGTGGGAATACACGTAAGGTATTCTCATCGTCGTGCGATTGGACAAGATCGAACAATATATGTTGTGGTATTGCAACATGCGATTATATTCACACGTTTCCACTATTTGGACAATCCACGAGAGTAGGGGTCCTGATGAGATATGAAACCTTGATACCTGTGGGGATGGAGAGTGTATGACCCAAGACGGTGAACCGTCACTCTATTGAGGTTCTGTCAGAGGCCCTGCCAGCTTGCTGACAGTACGATGTAACAACCAAGCCAGCCTTGCTCGTACCGAAGTATAAGATTACCGGGCGCCTCAGTCATTCTTCGGTGATCTTTTCTTCGACCCACACAATACTGACAATGATGTGTAGAGCCACGCGTCTCCACGGCGCCGAAAATTTCTCATGGATCTCGGTAAACGAAAGTTCAAAAATAGGGATGTTTATACCGTTCCGGTGCGTGTAGGACCGAATCCTTCAGTTACAATATGGCCGCCGTGTCAGAAGGTTAATTCTCAGTTAGGACACGCTGTATTCTCAAGCGCCCATCCGCGTTCAGGTTTTCAACAGTCACATTGGACTCGGACTGGACATTCAGCTTCGTGTCTGCACAGTATTAGATATATTCAGCATCAATATTTCGGAGCTCACGGTCGGTTACTGCTGAATTACATCCAGCACCACCTTAATTCTGAGCTTCTGAACCCAGAATTTTCCATTTCCCACAGAATGCTCGTTATTTTCTTTTCCGATCGTAGCTGGTGAGAGACGATAATAAGTTGATAATAAGGGAGTATATCTTGGCGTGGCAATTATTTACATGATGTTTCATCGTCCTCAGAGAAGTCGGATTTGGAGGTTCGACCAGTTAAGTAGAGTGATCATGAGGAAAGAGAACCATGTTTACCTTTGCGTGAGTCTGGGTGGGTAATTTGGGCAACAATTTAAATTTCAAGTCGAATGATGCCGAATTCTGCCGGTTGAACAAGACCACGCACACGTTCACAGCCACAGGCAGACTGATCTCTTGCTCACACCCACCACAACATCTCGAAGCCTCTCTGTCGTTTATATCCCAACACCTACAGGCGTCTGAAGAGGGACTCCTTAATTAAAGCCTTACCCTTCCCGGAGTCCTGGTTCCAAAAACTCGAGAGATCCATGCCTGATGATTAGAGACTGCGACTGGTTCTGTTCACCTTTTCCGGCCGCGATAAAATAATAACGCGCTCAACTAGTACGACGAGCGGAACAAGATGAAGAAGTTTCGCCGCTTGCTATAGGTAAGCTATTATGGCCTTTTTCCCCATCGTGACGCCTTTCCTATCCCAGCCTCTTTCCTTTCGTTAACATTGTAACTTTTCGTGCAGCTCGACTTGCAAACGACGTCCCGATCTTATTTTCTGAACAAAACTCGTTGTAATCGATCTCAAGTTGCTCAACAATATTCTCTAGTTACTCTTACATCCACACAGTAAGTATTATTATTCTTTTTGCGTTTCTCTCTTCTTTTCTATTCCGTTCTTTTATCTTTATCTTCGTCTTTTTCATCGTTCTTTCGCTGCGCCACTCTTTCATCAGCATTTCTCCTTCTTTTCGATGTGCTGCTTTAAATCATGCTCTTTTTCTCTTCGTACTTCCATATCGTCCCGCTCTATCTTCTGTTGCCACGATGCTCTCATGGGCGGGGTCGATTTTTCTCAATTCTTCTCATCGGTCTTTTCTCTCCCTTGTTTTCTTCCCCTGTCTTCTCACTTGAACTCCCTGATATTTATCTCATCGTTCACTATCAGGATTTTACCGATGTGCTGACGACGCTTTTCAGATTCTTGGATCATCGACAACGCTGATATCGAGTGAAATTGCCCATATCCTCCCGTCTTTGTTCGTCAAACACGCAGATCCTACCCTCTCCCGGGTCATCATCGTCCTTTCCGACATCCGTGCCCCAAATCCCCATGTAAATCAACATCCGACAATCCTTGTTCACCCCTTCCCTTTTGCACCATCGTTTCGTCATTTCACAGCAACGACGACAGATCACGATTCTTTGCAAAACCTCGATTTGTGGGAGTTACCCATTCCATCGCGTCAGCTTTGGGTCGAGAACTCCGGGTTCGCATACACCATTGTCGATGTGGGGATAGGGTTCGCCACGTGCCCGTCTCGTCGTCAGTCGAAAGCTTTCCCCACCACCACCGTCATCACTACCATCGTTGGGACCGACTGGCCCTCTCGTCTGCCAGCCATCAATTGACGAGAGTTCGACGATATAACTCCGGCGGACTCAAATCCTGACCTCGACTTACGAGTACATGTCGGCTTTTTGATTGGCTCCGGCAGGAGGTGGTCCACGAACATCCGTTTGTTGAAATCAGAACGGAAGCGAACATTTTGGCTGGCTGAGTGGCGACGGAGGCGTTGGGTTGAACTTTCAAAAGAAGCGGCGGGGGGAAAGGGGAATGTTGTGGCGGGAGGGGAAGAGGAAGGATGGGAAGGAGAATAACGCAAAGGGATCGCGTTTCGCGTGGTGTTGCTGACTGGCGTAGGGTCGTTGACGACGACTTCGTTCCCAACCTGACCGCGGCCGGCACACCAGCAAGCACAGGGACCAAGGATAGAACGCCTTCCTCGTCCTCTGTCCCGCTTCCCAACATCAACATCAATCTCGAGCACTTCTTCTGTCGCCTCTATATCGGCACACCCTCCCTCGACAAATGTTCACCCTGCAATCTACTCATCCTCTGCCCAATTCGAAGCGTTCTTCGATAATCGAAGCCTGCAGCGGCCGATACCCCCACTTTCACTCAGTACGTCTGACATTTGTCATGTACATCCACCCCACCCCCGTTTTTCTTCTATCGGATAACCTTCATCTTCATCGTGGACTCGAGTGGACGCCGCACACCGTGGTCGAATCCCGTGGTCGCATCCTCCCTCAATTCTCGCCCGCGCAGGAGCCGCTCATGGACGACCTACGATCACTAACCATGGACGTTGTGCGAGGTGTGAAATACAACCAACATATTGTCAAGCCAAGATTTGTCTTTGTTTCGGGGCAAGGGGCTGGAGTTCCCGGGCATATCGACGAGGCGTTTCGAAGTCACCCTTTGGGAATGGGGGTGGGGTTGTTTGGTTTGTAAGTGACGGTCTGGATGGGGAGGGTTTTGAACGACGTACGACCATGTGGCGGTCTGGACATGCGGATTATATAGGTTTTCCTTACCAAAAGCTTAGAGAATAGAACACATATATCTCAAAATGTTAGTACACAGTCCTAAAGCATACCTATCGGATAGACACTGTGCCAAAAAGCTAAGAGATTGGTGGTCCTGTTCGTGAGATACGGTGCTCGTCGCTGGGCACAGTGAGCACGGCTTGTGTCACACTTGTGTCACAACCTTCCATATTCGGAAGTCACTCAGCAGAAACACTCTACCACTAGCTTCTGTGGGCACCAAGGGTGGTACAGCAGTAGTTTTCAGCTGTGTAGTGCCTGGATATAAGTGAGAACACTAGGGGACCTCACTGAAAAAAGAAAAGCATGCGAAAGTCAGATCGGAAGAGCGACGAATCGGGAAAGAAAGT